>JAQGAE010003127.1:0-15600 GCA_034696685.1 Julus scandinavius | reverse complement strand
TTATACTCGGAATTTAAAATTGACGTGCTGAATTAAACACAATTAATCAATGTGGTGTTCTTTTTCTCGTAAAATTTTTCTTAATTTCGCGTGGACCACTGTACCCCATGCCATGTCCCACTGTGGCCAGGTATAGGGGCACAGTGGGACAGTCCGCGCAACCAACTTTAATCTTTTATAGTAAAAAAAGCTAGTATATCTCTAAAACGATGACAAAATGTATACAGATCCTGAAGGCTCGTAATTTTTCTTTTAAAATTCTACAAGTTAAATATTTTACCTCAACAAAATGAATTCTAAAAAGTGCACCCACTGTGCCCCGGTCTCCCCTGCTATATTGTTGTATAAGAGGCCATAATATCTATTATAGGGCCCTTAATTTACAATTTCCCCACTTTTACAACTTTCATCCAAATTCAGAGTCTCGTAAAAATAAGTTTCGGACATCTTGTGTTGGCCCTATTTATTATGTTGACAAAAAACATAATGCCGTATCATGTTTTATATAAAAATAAATGTTGAGTAAACCCTTAGGGCCTCCTGAGGTGTCCTATAGTCTCTATAAGATATATATATATATATATATCTTTAGACTTTTTATCTAAAAGTACAGAAGAAGAAGAAGAAGCATCACCAGATGTAATTTACCAAAAAATCGATTTTTTTTATATACATGGAATGGAATGCTGCCACATCCGGTTTTTTTCTCTTCTTCTAGTGTTCGTAAATTGGGTTTCGTTTGGTCAGCAATGATGACTGGACTAGCCGTTTAATTGAATCTGGAATGAAGTAAGCCCCAGATATACAGGCCCCAATATCTATATATATATATACAGTCGAACCTGCCTATTTCGAATTCCATGGGAAGGATTAAAATTTCGAGATAAAAAGGTTGAAATGTCTATTGTATAGAATTTTTTCTATCATTGATTATGTATACATATTAAAAGAAAATACCTTTACGAACGACATTTTTTTATTAATTTCAAGGAATATGTATAATCACAGTGGCAAATTTTTGAGCATACCTTCAACTTTGGAAATACATATAATAGTTTTTTAAGGATTTTTGGCGTCTAACCCTCTTTGATTCGATTATCCTCCTGTGAATCCTTCTTGTCCGACATTTTCTTGAGATTCAAGAAAATTTGTAAGAAGTTGTAGTTGGACAAACAAAAATGTTGTGTGTGTGCTATCTATTGAAGGAACACCGATTTTTCAAATTGAGTCTTGTTTGAAATTCGAGAAATAGAGGTTTTGGAAGAACATATTTCGAGATATACATGGAAAATACACTGAATTTGGATTGTAAAGGTAGGGAATTCCAGAAATTTCGAGATATGCAGGGTTTCGAGATAAACAGGTGCGACTGTATATCTATAGAGCAGCCCCTTGCAGGACACCGTGTATGTAATAATATACTCCAAATTGGACTCAATTATTGATGCGTTTGTTTAATGCTTAATGGGACCGATGGACTTTTTGTCACGCAACGCTCTGTGTTTACATTCTCTCCTTCTCTTGACCAAAGTCCGAGGTAATGGAATTCGAAACGAGTGGGGAGGGGAAAAAAAGCCAACTGTTTGAAGAATTAATTAGCAGATAGACAGAAAATGACGGATTAACTTAATTAACCATTCAGTAACAGGTGCATTAATGGATTTGAGATTGATGTTTTAGCCTACCCTCGATATGTATAGTGTTTTTTTTTAGCTCACGGCACACTGAACAAGACCTTAAATTGTCGCGGCACATCGAACAAAGTGCTACACTTGACACTAAGCAACAACATATACTATGTATATGAATAGTTTTTGGTTGTTTATAAAATTGTGTGATGCAGCTTTGGCTTTTAAAGAAATGCTTACCTAAAACAAGGGTTTGTGAAAATTGGTTAAGTAACAGTGGGAGTGGCTTAGTAGTAGTGATTCAATGGGAGTGGCTTAGCGGTAGTGATTCAATGACAGTGAGTGGCTTAGTAGTAGGGATTCAATGGCAGTGGGAGTGGCTTAGCGGTAGTAATTCAGTGACAGTGGTAGTGGCTTAGTAGTAGCGATTCAGTGGGAGTGGCTTAGTAGTGATTTAGTGACAGTGGGAGTGGCTTAGTAGTAGGGATTCAATGTTAATGGGAGTGGCTTAGCGGTAGTAATTAAGTGACAGTGGGGGGTGGCTTAGTAGTAGGGATTCAGTGACAGTGGGAGTGGCTAAGTAGTAGCGATTCAGTGGGAGTGGCTTAGTAATACTGATTAAATGACAGTTGGAGTGGCTTGGTAGTAGGGATTCAGCGGGAGTGATTAAGTGGGAGTGGCTTAGTGGTAGTAATTCAGCGACAGTGAGTGGCTTAGTAGCAGTAAATTAGTGGCAGTGAGAGTGGCTTAGTAGTAGTGATTCAGTGGGAGTGAGTGTTTTTAGGAAGTGACTTAGTGGCATTGGGAGTGGCTTAGTAGTAGTGATTCAGTGGGAGTGAGTGGCTTAGTAGTAGTGATTCAGTGCCAGTGAGTGGTTTTAGGGAGTGGCTTAGTAGCAGTAGCAGTAACAGTGGCTTAGTGGGAGTGTCTTGGAGACAGTTGGAATGGGCGATTGAATTTGAGAATACAGATTTGTGGAAGCTAGTTGAAAAAGTAAAAACTAAAGTTAATATTGTTTTAAAATTATCACAGTTTAATTTAAATATAAAAAAATGAAATAAGTATCAATATGAAAAGAATTATAAAAATTAAGCTGGATAAAAGATTTAAGAAATACACTTAAATTTTTGTCCCATTTTGTTTTATTCGCATGATGCAGGGAGTTAATATTTAATATTAAAATTTTTGTTACAAATAATATAATATGGTTAATAAAAAATGATAAGCGTATATATATTGCAATATAAATGCAATATTTACGTATCGCATTTTTATGTTTGAAATATATTAAGCGATGCGTAAACTTGTCACGATTTTCCATAAATTTCTCGTCTACGTTTTAGGTTTTCTGAATGCATAAACGTGTAGAATAAGTTTTTCTTTTGAGAAATAAGTTTAATCTGTTTATTGGTGCGATGCACGATTCTTTTTATTCATCATTTGAATTTGGCAATTTGATGGCATTATCATCGTTCTTCTTTGCCTCTGAAACAACATCAAAATTCAAAGCACGGATTTGGATGCGATTGGCCAACTCGGATCACGTGTCGCAGCTATTTTTAGACGCCCGGTGTAGTATAGCGTGCCTTCACTTCCTGTCTAGGAATCCTATACTACTTCCGTTAATGATGAAGAACGATGTATCGCCAGGTGCCTTATGAGGGGTGACCTTTAAGTCTTCTAAGTGCCCTCAATCGATAAGCAATCTCGGTTTGCCTCTTGTTTTGTCATTTTTCTTCAATCTCTTTTTTTAAAGGCTTATTTTAAGGCCTCGTTTCCAAGTTTAATTTCAAACTTTAGACACAGAGACTTAAAATACACTTTGATGCTACGAAGCGTGGCTATCTTTAGAGCCTATATTACTACCCAAAAAAAGCATGCTTTTAGGTTTTTTGTCGATAAACTCATGAAATGGAAGGTTGTTAGGGTTACCGATATGATAAGACCGATGAAGTTTTGCAGAAGATCCTCAGTTTAATTATTTCTGTGCGATGGAGTTGTGCGGAGGATGTTACGGGTTAGATAACTCGGTACTATGAAGTTATCGGGTCTCAATTCTTAATTTTCAAATTGAAGATGATATATGCCTAACCTAACCTAACTATGAAGTTATCGGGTTAGGTTAGGTTATGCATATATCATCTTCAATTTGAAAATTAAGAATTTAGACCCGATAACTTCATAGTACCGACAACTCCGTGCATGGAGTTTGACATAAAATGTCATATATTCTGTAATCTATACCATATTCATATTTTAGAAATAATAGATGTTTCTATAACAATGTTTTCTTCCATATTTGAACAATAAATAGTGAATCTTACTTCTTACCATATATGGCATATAATCTGAGAATATAATCTGTGAGTCATTAAAAAGTAGAACCCAATAAAAAATTGGAACTTGGTGAAAAATGCTTCCATTAAAATTAAATTTGTTACTTGCATAGAACAATAGTGTAGGATCAAAAATGAATTATAAAATGTGCTTAAAATGTTCTCCGGTGGTCTTTACGCAAACCCACAGTTTTAACGTGTTATTCTTTGATCAGCGAATCGATGATATGCCGGTCGAGCTCGATCCAAGTTTTCTTAATTCTTTGTTTCGAGTCTTTCATATATTATTAATCTTTGATATGTAAACCTTTCCCCGGAGAACTCCCCAAATGTTGTAGTCCACCGGATTAGAGTCCGAACTGTTTGGTGGCCGGTGGTTGGTTTCAATGAACCGTGGCACTTCCCGTTGTAGCAGTTCAACTGTCATGTTCAACTTTTATGACTCAAAGTACAGTAGAACCTATCTAAATGCATGTGGTTGGGACCAGTGAAAAATATGCTTTTAAACAGGTTAAGCTTTTAGAAAGGTTCATTTATATATACACGGGTCCCGAGTCGGGACCAGAACATTTTATGCTTTTAGAGAGGTTTTTCATTATTTCGTCCAACCCTGTTGCTTGAATGTATTTTATTTTGTGACAAATATGGAGTTTCTGGATAATTGGCTTCGAATGCACAAAGGCTTATATAAATACATTTTATTTGCATGTTTATTAAATGTATGCACAAAATGAAAACTCAATAAATGGATATTTATCTGCTTCCTAACAGCAATGGCAACGACCTTCTCCTTTCAAACACCATTTCCAATGAAATCGAAAAAAAACAACCTCTAAAAACATCCTGTCTTCCGCCATATTGAAAATGTCTATAATTATACATAATAGGTCAGGATGCAACCTATGTTTATATTTATAGGGGAGATCGGGGCACAGTGGATACACTTTTTCATTTTTTTGGGGGAAAATATTTAACTTATAGAATTTTAAAAGAATAACACATTAATATATAAGCCTTGAGGATCTGTATTTATTTTGTCATCGTTTTAGAGCTACTAGTTTTTTTGCTATAAGAGATTAAAGTTGGTCGCGTAGACTGTCCCACTGTGCCCCTATACCGGGTCTCTCAAAGCTTAAAAATGTTTCCCCTATGTCCCCATAAACCTTAACAGATTTCCAATATGGCTTTCAAACCTTTAACAGATATCCAATATGGCCACCCAAAACCCTAGAAGATTTCCAATATGGCTCCCAAGACCTTAACATATTTACAATATGGGACCTCAGACCTAAAACATTTCTAATATAGCCTGCAAGCCCTAAAAAGATTTCCAATATGGCGCCCAATACCTTAACATATTTCCAATATGGCTCCCAAGACCTTAAAATATTTCCAATATGGCTCCCAAAGACCTTAACAT
The DNA here is from genome assembly GCA_034696685.1 of Julus scandinavius. Lineage (NCBI taxonomy): Eukaryota > Metazoa > Arthropoda > Diplopoda > Julida > Julidae > Julus > Julus scandinavius. Next base: position 10,216 of record JAQGAE010003127.1, on the reverse strand, counting down.
ATTTCCAATATGGCTCCCAAGACCTTAATGTATTTCCAATATGGCTCCCGAGGGTTATAACGTCTCCAATATAGCCTGCCAGACCTAAAACATGTCCAATATGGTTCACAAGAATTCCAAAATGACCCCCAGATATAAGTAGATTTTTAATATAGACTGAAATCTCTCAAATATGTCCAATATATAGCCTTCACAACCTACAAAAATGTACTTTCTCAAATATTTTGCTAAGATATTTTGGTTTTCCCTCACTGTTTTTCAGACAATCTGATATCGATATTCTTCAGCTGAAGCTGAGTTCAATTTTGTCACTCTTTGGATGAAAGTGTGCCATTATCTTTCATTATTAGACATGTAGTTTGATGCATTTTTCTGATACGGACAGTTATTTTGTCACATTTTTACTAAAAATGTATCAGGATTTCAAAAACAAACAAAATTCCTCCTTAAATATGTAGTTATTTTTTTCTCTCCTAGAGATAAGCTTAATGTGAAAACTGTGGAAACAATGAAGAAAAATAAGATTTTTTAAGTCTCCCTGTTTTTTTAAAACAAAATGACTTTTTTTCTCTTATTTTTTATTATCCCCAAAAGTGTAATGAAACACGTTGGTACGCAGATTGCATACGCGATAAACACTTTATTAAAGCAGAAAAGTGAAGAAAAATCCCGTAGAGCGTCGTTATCGGGACTGCGATGCTACGTTTTGAAAATGTTTAGCCCGAAAACGAAAATAATAATCGTTATTGACTTTTTCTTCCCCCTTCCACCATGTTTATTTCCACCCAATTAATTCATCGTTAAGCGCTCTCGACTTTGAATAAAGCTAAATTAATAATAAAGAGGAAGAAATTAAGCGCTTTAATTATGTCCCAAAAGTAAGCGTACTAAAATTCATAAGCCCATGTGTTATAAATGACGAGTAGCATGGAGTGGGTGGGAGGTCCTTATTATATTTTGGGGTTTACTTCCCTGTCACCTGGAGCATGCCCTTCCTTCAAATGTCCCTGAAAGAATAGTTATTTTAGTATTTGCAGTGCAGTGTTGGGTGGTGCAGTGCAGGGTAGTTTTTGATACTGCCCCCTCCCTTATAGCCTTCCTGTGCATAGTAGACTGGTCCGTCCAGGTGGCGTTGTTGTTGCCTTTGTTTACCTGGGCAGCCATGTTGATTGTTGTTGGCAATCTACACCAAAAGCAAAAGCAGAGTTTTTGATAACATTATCCTAGAAACGGTTCTTCAAAAACCTGTTTTTCGAGTTTTTGTGTTTTCATGCTTTCAAAAGAATGGCGTCCAAAGTATGTGTATGCTTTATTGTAGACCCCCACTTAGCAAACAAATCACCCAACATGCTATCTATCTTTAGGCTTACTTACTTTAAGACTTAACTGTGATAAGCATGCGCTTTTTTGATGGTTTTGTAACGGCAAAACACTTGTGTTGTCGCACCTGTAATCATATGGGTCTGTTTGAGATTTTTGAAATTAAACATGTTTGGAAGCGTTATATTTTATTTTCTAGCATTTCTGTGTTACATGTAAGTGCGTAGTTGTCATTTGCGTAAAGTTAAAAGTTTTTTTGAAAAATAACGATCGTGAAGATGTTAAAATATCTTATAAATTCTGCGTGGAACTATTTCCTGCTCACACATGCGGAATATACCCCTTGGGAAGGTTTCTACTGAGGGAAGGTTTTTGTCGTTACACTTTCAAAAATGTTCGTCTGCAAATTCCGGGTCTTTGAATAGGCCTGCGACAGCGTACACGACTTGGTTCGAGCGCCGTAAATTGAAAACATGTTTCCCTTCGATTTCCACCGCCATTTAAGCAGTCGCCTGTTTTCTTTCAAACGTATGCATTTGGAAGAAAAAAACACCAAAAAGGTTTGCGGAAGCAGCCAAACTGGAAATTGGTGAGCAAACTTTTCATGGACACTTGTTTTTGAAATACTGCTTCTGCTCCGTGTTTTTGGATAGTCTGGACTGGCTTGAAAGTTTGGGGTTTGCTCCCCGCTCAATGTTGTTTGGAATTTTTACGGATGGGAGAAATTCCCTAAAGGCACAGTTTTCGAAACATGTTTTGAACAAAAGTTTGCTATCCAGATTTGCGTCAGAGGTTTCATAAAACTTTTGTCGAAAAATAGGGTTTTCAGCGAACATTTTGATCTTGGCTGTTGTTCGCTCAAGAGGCGGTCCAGATCAAAGGAAAAAATGTTTTTGGAAGTTTTCTGGTCATGGCGCTCCTACCAAGGCCTGTACATAATGATGTAGCGCATTACACCACATGGTTTCTACAGCAAAGATTCGGTTTTGGACAAACATAAAAAAGCTACTCTCGGTCGGTCTTAAATTGTGGACTTGAATATTGTGAAAAACTTAATTCCAACGTATCCTAATTAACCGGAATCCACTCTACCGAATTATGGGAAAAAAATGGTGTATATTTTCGTACAAAATAGAAGGTGCATTTGTAACGACATATATTTGATCGCAAAATAATACGTTTTCATATTTTGCGTGCATTTTCTTGAACCTCCCACCAGAAATCCTAATGGCCTAATTATCCGTAATTTTGAGATATTAAACCCGAACGACTATTTCGATCCGAGAGGGAATATTTTATAATGCGGCACGTATTTTGCGCAATATTATTAATAATCATTTTTGGATGCAGCGTTAGGGTTTACTGAACTCTCGTGAATGTGATGGATTTTTTGGCAAAAATGTAATATTTTCTTGAAATATTTTCCGGATGTCCAAATCTATGAAATTAAACGTTTTGCTGGAAAAAGGATGAAAATGTCATTTTGATGTCTGTAGAAATCCAGCGGATTTCACCCATGACTTCCTTCTGACATTTCAAATGGTGAAAAATCAATGTGTCCATGCGCATTTAAAGGGGTTAGAACAAACAAAAACATTGAGATATATAAGTAAACCTTATGGCTATTTATTTGATAAAAAATATATAAAAAAAAGTTGAAAAAAATATCCAGTTGAAACAATGGAAACAATTATTGATTTTCACATATCTACAATTTTGCTCTCTAACATATCGATCTCACCTTTAAACGGTGCTAGATTCAGCAATTTTTCAAGTAGCCTTTGCGGAAAAATTATATAAGGCCACATTGTTCTATTTATAGCCATATATGGCAATATCCATCTTTTGTCTTACTCTCCAGAGATGTCTGAAAACATTTGTGGATATACAGTGTGAGTAAAGAGCTTGTCCTCCCCCCCAATCTTCTTAATGGGGGCAAAATTGAAAATTGTGATAAGGGGAACATAAAGGAACCATGGGGTGTGCAATTTAATGGTGCAAAACTATTTGGCCTTTGACCATGTTTTCAAGGTCTTTCACACAGGAAGTACTTAAAGGAAGCAAATAGACATATGGTTTCATTTTGAAAGTTGTAGAGGAGGAGGCATCAGTCTAAAAATGCTTAATTTAGTAGTATTACAATGTCCTTCTGTGAATTTATTTCAAGTTTCTTGTCATTGATGTTGATTCACTCCTGCTCAGCTTCGAAGACTTGCAGTGAATCCATTTTGATTCAACTATTACTCGTGCTTCAAACCGTGTTTAAACATTGATTTTCTTAATTACCGATTCCCTCGGTTAATTTTGTTGAAGCAGTTTTAATGAGGAGCTCTTATGGTGTCCATGACTGCAATTAATTTATATTTAATTAAAATTGAGTTTTAGATAAATCCGATAAGACTTTTAGTGGATCTTTTTGTAAGCTTTGCTTTTTTGTGTATTTTTCTCTCGGTGATCTTCACCAACTCCTCCTGAATTGCGTTAATTGAAAGACGTTAATTTTCGTTGTTGCCATGCAATTAACGATAGCGATAATTAGAGTTGGCATCAATTAACGAACACTGATGACGATAATTGTTCTGAAAATCGACATACGAACGCAATGCGGCGAATGATTGAAACTACAAATACTTATGCACTTTCCCCTTGATCCTAAGGTGCTGGGTCTCTCACCTAGATCAAGACCGGTGGGAATTTTAGGGATAAAGGAATTTTATGGATAGGGGAATTTCCCTAAGTGGTTACTTCTTCTGTTGTGTTGAAACCAAGGTCACCACTAGATATCTCTTGATCTGTTGACATTAAAGACTCCCTCAGGGGAAGTCTCACTCTCAGATCAAGGTGTGTGGAAATTTTATGGATAGGGGAATTTCCCTAAGTGGCTACCCAATCAGATGAGTTGATACCAAGGTCAACACTAGCTATCTCTTGATCTGTAAACATTAAAAACTCCCTCAGGGGAAGTCTGACTCCCAGATCAAGGTTGTTGGGAATTTTATGGATAGGGGAATTTCCTGAAGTGGTTACCCAATCAAATAAGTTAAAATCAAGGTCACCACTAGCTATTTCTTGATCTGTAAACATTAAAAACTCCCTCAGGGGAAGTCCCACTCCTAGATCAAGGGTGGATATTTTGTTTAGGGGAATTTCCCTAAGTGGCTACCCAATCAGACGAGTTGATACCAAGGTCAACACTAGCTATCTCTTGATCTGTAAACATTAGACTACCTCTGGAGAAGTCTGACACCCAGATCAAGGTTGTTGGGAATTTTATGGATAGGGGAATTTCTCTAAGTTGCTACTCCTTCAGATGAGTTGAAACCAAGGTCACCACTTGATATCTTTTGATCTGTAAACATTAAAAACTCCCTCAGGGGAAGTACAGCCTTCCCTAAAGGCAAAATTTCCAGTTATTCAACTCAGTACCCTACAGTCAGCAAATAACCTTCACACCCCAACAGCATCAAGCCTCAGGCGAGAAGAGCTGAACATCCTAGACTCCTTAAAACACTTTGAATAAGTGACATTGTAAGGGGGTCTTACCCAATCATTTCAGGTGAATGCTCCTACATCAGTAGCGACTTAAGACATCATTGTTAGATTGAATTTTTACTAAATCAGGAGAATCGCCAGGTAGGCTATTTCATCGTTTAATCGAACGCAAAAAGGAACAATAGTAAGCAGCCGTCTTGGGGCACGATGCTTGGTCAAAGTATTTGAGTGTTTATGTCTACTCCTAGAGTGGCCGTTAGGTGTTAATATATTTAAATTAGGAGAAAGATTAAAGCGTTCGAATAACCCCATGGATAACTTTTCGCATCTGGACCTCAACATGTCCCAATTTAGAGAGTGGAGCATTTCTGTCATACTCGCGGAATGTTGATAACTGCCCTTAACAAATCTGGCTGCCTTACGCTTGCTGCAATCTGGAACGTAACATGGCATATCTACCAACCATCATCTACTATCGATTCAGTGTGGATTGGTTCCTTCTTACAAAATGTATTTTTCCCCTGATCTAATGTCCTATTGTTATTGCTTTGTCCAAGTGGCCCTTTGGTCAATCGGATGTCGTTTCTTTATTTCTCATCATTGGACAAGATTGTCATCATCCTGAGGTGTATATATACATACGAGTAGGCCCGTACCTAAGCACTCGGGTTGTCTGGAGGGTCTTTCAGTAATGCCCAATTAGAAGACACAAATGTGATTGGTGGAAAAGTCGAAATGAGAAGCCATTGAGAGGTTTTTGGGTCACATGGAATGGAGCGAATGGAATTGGGTTCGACCAGGCGCAATAATAGGACTATGAAGAGACTCCGATGGAACGCTGATGTAAAGGAAAAAGCTGTTCCAATTTGATGGATTTTAGGGACCTGGATTAAGGTAATGACCCCCTACTCAAGGGCGACAATTTGATAGGAATCGATGGAGGGATTACTACAGAGGGCGATGGAATGTCTTCCGGAAGTATCCAATTAAAGTCCTTGGATAAAAAGGGCAACTGCACCTGTAGATGTCGTTGATGAAGCCATCTTGGGTCCAATTGCTATATATGGCAATATATGTCTTATTCTGTATGTATCCAAAAACATGGAATCGATAAACGGCAATGGAAAGTCTTCCGGAAGTACCAAGTTAAGGTCCTTGGACAATGGACAAGGACCTGTCGATAATCTGTGAAGCCATCTTAGGTCCAAAAGCTATATATGGCCATATACGGCAATATCTGTCATATTCCGTATTTGTCCGAAAACGTGGAATCGATAGAGGGTGATGGAATGTTTTTGAAAGTACCAAGTTAAGGTGCTTGGACAATGGACAAGGACCTGTAAATAGTCTGTGAAGCCATCTTAGGTCCAAAAGCTTTATATGGCCATTTACGGCAATATCTGTCGTATTCCATATTTGTCCGAAAACATGGAATTGATAGAGGGCGATGGAATGTTTTTTGGAAGTACCAAGTTAAGGTTCTTGGACAATGGACAAGGACCTGTAAATAGTATGTGACGCCATCTTAGGTCCAAAAGCTATATATGGCCATATACGGCAATATCTGTCATATTCCGTATTTGTCCGAAAACATGGAATCGATAGAGGGTGATGGAATGTTTTTTGGAAGTACCAAGTTAAGGTCCTTGGACAATGGACAAGGACCTGTAAATAGTCTGTGAAGCCATCTTAGGTCCAAAAGCTATATATGGCCATTTACGACAATATCTGTCGTATTCCGTATTTGTCCGAAAACATGGAATCGATAGAGGGCGATGGAATGTTTTTTGAAAGTACCAAGTTAAGGTCCTTGGACTATGGACAAGTGTACCTGTAAATAGTGTGTGAAGCCATCTTAGGTCCAAAAGCTATATATGGCCATTTACGGCAATATGTCGTATTCCGAATTTGTCCGAAAACATGGAGTCAATAGAGGGCGATGGAATGTTTTTTGGAAGTACCAAGTTAAGGTCCTTGGACATAAAACCAGTGAACCTTTAGATGGCGTCTCTAAAGTCATCTTGGGTCCTCAAATTATATAGGGCCATATATGGCAGGTATCCAGATATGTGGCGTAATCCGGAACTTAATTGAAGTTGCATCATCATAAAATGTTTAGGTTAGCGTTTTGTCCTTTGGGCATGTGTCTAGGGCATATATGCCCCAAATCTACCATATTGTAGTCATTATCAGTCATATTTCATATGCAGTATGTATATAAACATGTGACTTTAAGACTGAAAATATTAAAGACTTGTAAAGATTTTGTATAGCTCTTGAATTATGTATGGATATATATGTATGGCAACAAACTCATCTCTTTAATGCCCAAATGATGATAATCTTTAAAAATCGATTTCGATATGCCTTTGTACATGTTTTATACATGTCTTATCTTTAGATGTGCTTTCTGTCAATAAATCATCACAGTGAAAGGATTTCTAAAATTCCCGGATCTACATATATTTTGTATCTTTTATTTTCAGGCACCAAATGTTTGGATCTGAATAGGAAACGTATCTGGATTAATCTCGCCTAGGAAATAAAAAGAGAAAAAGCATGAGTTACAACAAGAGCAAGTATTACCAGGACAACCTGCAGCATTCCATCGTGGATGCGGATAAAACTCCAGAAAAACAGCTCCTGGTCAGATCCAGAAATGATGGATATGGAGATAGACCCATGCAGACCTTTGTCTACATGGTGGGACATAGGCCACCTAGCGGACGACCCGGGCAAAGAGGTCAGTGGAGACATATATTAAAAATACAGTGATAAGTTTTGCTGCGGTGTGCTTGAGCTTCCCTGCGATGCGCTTGAGCTTCCCTGCGATGCGCTTGAGCTTCCCTGCGATGCGCTTGAGCTTCGCTGCAAATCGCTTGAAATTCGCTGCGAGGCGCTTGAGCTTCGCTGCGAGGCGCTTGAGCTTTGCTGCGAGGCACTTGAGTTTCTCTGCGGTGCGCTTGAGCTTCGCTGCGAGGCGCTTGAGCTTCTCTGCGGTGCTCTTGAGCTATGCTGCGAGGCGCTTGAGCTTCTCTGCGGTGCTCTTGAGCTTTGCTGCGGTGCGCTTGAGCTTCGCTGCGGTGCGCTTGAGCTTCGCTGCGGTGCGCTTGAGCATCTCTGCGATGCGCTTGAGCTAGGCTGCGATGCGCTTGAGCTTCGCTGCGAAGCGCTTGAGCTTCCTGCAATGCACTGCAAGTGTCTCATGCGATATATTTTTTCCCTACTGGAATTTCATTATTTTTCGGATGATGAGATTGATTTCCATTAATTAAAGATGGCCCTGAATCTTTTGTTTGTTAGACCTTTAATTTGTTATGATATCTCGCGTGATACGCTATTCAGCGAATGATGGCCCTTATATAAATGCAAATCATTAAATTTACTTCATAAGAATGATTTGCATATTTTATTTGCACGATTAAGAGGCATTGAATGCGGAAAGACGACACAATGGGTTTGTGCTCATTTCTACGCTCTTTCATGAACTGGAGCATCTTTACGCGCTCTTAATACGAATAATCTTCGCGATGGAAATGCGTAGGGCCAAAAGACCTGAAACATCCAGACTTTCACCATTGATTTTGTTTTACTAAGACTTGCGTAGTTCAAAAATGTACAAAATGTACAAAAATACCATATATATGGGCATTTACAGTATGTTTGATTTGTACGGCACTAGGTACGGTTACCGCAAGCCCCTACTTGAAAAGGGTCCCTTCAAGCGTGGGCAGCTATCCCCATTGTGGACACCCCTGTGATTAACACTGTACAGGCCTGAGTTTCTCTTGGGGGTCCACTTTATAAAACTATTTTTCTTGAAATATTGACATCATCTTTTATAAAATTTCAGAGCCAACTGCTGGATTTGAACGTCAAACTCTTTTAGGACCAGGACCTGTTAAGTTAACTCCAAGTTGGGAGGAGAAAAATCTACCATCCGATGAGCTTAATTTCAAACATCTCACTTTAGATGGAGATTACAATGGAAAACCACCCACTGACAGGTAAGGGAACATGATTGAAATTATCATAATGTAGTAAAGGGCTCAGCTTGTCGATGTCCAAACAAATGGGCTTCATTTGGATTTGGGATAAAAATGCAAGCAGCCACTGTCAGTTGTGTACTCAGTACTGTGTGTACTGGTCCATTTTGAAGTCTGGGGCTCTCCGCCCTACGGAATGTAGTTTGCGTGGAATTATGTATTTGATGATAATTTGGAATATATTACCGAGTGGTTCAATTGCTATTAGGTGGTATCCCAATCTCTTTTGTGTGCCTCTTAAAAGAGCCATTGTTCGGGTAAACGGATTAGTAGTTAGTACTGCAGTGTGACTAGCAGTGTAGACAACTAAGTCCTTTGTTGTTGGTGGTGCTCACTGGAAGTGGAGCAGGCTGCAGGTCCTTGAAAGTCAGTTGAACTGGCTATGTGGAAAGGTCCAGGAGTGGTCCTTTCGGCATGCAGATCTGAGAAGTGACCACAGCCCAGACAGCTCTTTTAGCTAGGGTCAGCTATGTTGGATACATGCCAAACACCCCAGGGCATGTGTGCTCAGTATCTTTGGAGGCATGCTAAAAGTACTTGGCATTCTCCATGTTGCATGAGTCAGCAGTCCAGTTTAGGAATGACCCTGAAGGCACCAATTAGCATGGAATTATGCTAATTGTCAACATTATAGTTCTTGGCCGACGCCGGCGGTCGAGTGGGTTACGTGCTTGCCTCTCATCGCAGTCGTTAATTCATGTAACTAGTAAATTTATCCTTAAACGGTTAAATTTCATCAATGAAAAATGCTTTGAATGTGATCCCCTTAATCGTCCCTTAGTTTGTTAATTGACATATAATGGAAATATGTTACTAAGTTGTGCCAATTAACGAAAATCCCGAACCAATGCTAAAACTGTCAATTAGAACGTGCCCTTAAAATGGAGGTAAATTCGATTGCACTATTTTTCTAGCAATGACTCTGAAATGTGCATAAGTTATCACACACAGAAGAATTGCTTAATGTTCTATAAAACTAAAACGATGCCAATTATGGACGTTAATTAATCCCCGATCGTTAATTTAGCGCTTTGTGCAAGCATTGCCTTTAGATGGGTTTTCCCAGGCTGGTAGGTGGCGCCACGTGTGGATACTACTACTACTATTGGGTGGAAAAACTGTGAATATAAGGGTGCATGGGCAAAATCGGATAACCGAATTAAATGGAAAGGTTATTTAATGACACTATGAGTCTCAGCTCATCTAATCGTTTACACAATAAAATTAACATGTTTATGAAGAATTAAATCAAATATTAAAGCAAAGGTGCCGGTTGCTGGACGGTGGCTAGTATGCTGGCGACGTGGAAAGTTAGCCATAAGGCTGGGAGGTTATTATTGATGTTAGATAACAGAAAG
>JAQGAE010003126.1:0-15602 GCA_034696685.1 Julus scandinavius | reverse complement strand
TCAACCATTTGTGGGCCGCAGGCCGAATTAGTGGCCTTAGGTCTGCGGGCCCGGATGTAATGTTGACAAAATTGTATTTTTTCTCTGGTTATATAAGCCAAAGATGACCACGTTGGTCACGTTCTGTGATAAGTTGTTGCCCAGGGACTGGTCAATGCTTAGGGGGGGGTGTGATAATCCGACCCTCAATACAACGTCCACGTATGTGTGGAATGTGGGCAATATGCGCTGGTTGGCGGGAATACAGGGTGCAAGTTGCGTAATAGAAGTTGCGTAATTGAGGGTTCGAGAAGGAACCACATTCCAACTGCCCAGGTCACCACCAGGTGGGTGGAAAGTATATAATAAGGGACCTGGGCCAGTAAAAAGGCAGTTTGGTTTTAGAGCTCGACCAGGCCGGTCAGCTCATTTTATATTTTTGATATACGCTTTTATTGTTAAGTCCTGCGAGTCAGCAGGCAGTTTGTCAACGTTGCAAATGTTTATATCAGTAAAGTTTTATAAGTTTATCATGTCTTCGTCTCGTTTTCCGCGTACCAGTCGCGTTTGGAGCTGAACACCCTCACAGTCCTTTGTTTTGATTGGCTGAGTTTACCCTGGTGCATTCTGGGTAAGAAGGGTACTTTTGCCATTTTGCAGATAGACTTGAGACAGGACATATGGGTAAGTGAATGGGCTTTTTAGGCCTTCCTTTGTACAACTTTATTTTATTTACACTTAATTTTGTATAGGTTTAATAATCTAGCTTGCATGTTCCTATTAACAGGGTTTGAGGTTTAGTTTTCCTATTTTCGCTGCTTATTTCCTTTAGTGTTCAGTTTCTTAGGTTTAGTTTTCCTTTGTGCTAGACCACATTTTTGATGGCCACCATCTTGTTTTTACCATTTTTGCTACCATTTTTGACCTCCCCCTATTTTTCCATACCTTTTGAAATTTTTCCGCCATAATGACGTCATTTCCGGCCGCCATTTTGAATTTAATGTAGTTTTGGTTAAAGTTTGTCATTTCCGGTGTATTTTTGAATTTCCCGCTCTTTTTCCCCTATTTTTCCCTAAATTGCGTCATTTCCGGTCAATTTTTGAACTTCCCGCCATTGTTCCCCTATTTTTCTCTAAATTGCGTCATTTCCAGTCAATTTTTGAATTTCCCGCTATTTTTTCCCTATTTTTCCCTAAATTGCGTCATTTCCGGTCAATTTTTGAATTTCCCGCTATTTTCCCCCTATTTTTCCCTAAATTGCGTCATTTCCGGTCAATTTTTGAATTTCCCGCCATTTTTCTTTTATTTTTCCGTAAATTGCGTCATTTCCGATCAATTTTTGAATTTCCCGCCATTTTGACGTCATTTCAGGCCTAAATTACGTCACTTCCAGACCGCCATCTTGGATTGGATGCCACTTCCGGTAGGGAGAGTACGTGACGTCATTAGGGGTCGACTTCCGGTGGGTGGGGGCGTGGCGTACATGACGTCATTAGGGAGTCGGGCTTAGGGGGTCGGCTTAGGGGGTCGACTTCCGGTAGGTGGGGGCGTGGTCACCTCTTACCGGAAATCACCACCCACTTGGGCTATCTGGGTGGACTATACTACTAGACTTGACACATCATTCCATCAAAGGCCTTGATGTTGATATGCTACAAATACTGGAAAATGACAATCTTACCGAAAATCAAAAGCTAAAGTTATACTCTCAAGCACTGCAACAAAGGATGACATTTCAAAATCAGCTTGCTAAGTTTGTTCCTGTCAAGGTTGAAATCACCGAGCAGTCTAAAGAAAATGGAGGACCTATGACTAATGCGCACCTGACCAAGATAGGCCATAGCATCATCCTCGGTTTACCAGTGTCTCAACAAGCTAAAGCCCAAAGAATCATCGAGGCCCTAACCACCCACACTGGCGTTGTTACATGGAATAAAGACATGCAACTCGTATACGATGGAAAAACCATCCCCGGAACCAATATAGTGGATATTATCACCGATGCCGTCAAGGGAAAAAAGAATTATGAACCACCCGGAGCATCTGAATTTTTACAAGGCCTGAAGAAAATAAGTTTTCTATCATCGTATATAGGCAACGAACTACGACGTCGACAGATGCAAGGAAACCTTAGTTCAACTCCACTACAATTTTCAAAGCTGCCGACATCATCAGCAATGCCAACGTCAGCAGCTTCCTGCTCAAAAAGAAGAAATGGACCCTCCTTTAAAGTGTATTCGCATTCTCTCGCATGGACACCTTATAAAAAATTAAATTATGCAGAAATCATAGTAGCATTTTGAGGATGGGCAACTGTGGAAATGGATCCACCACCTAACCCTCTTGAAATGGAATATATATGGAACAATGTTCAAGAAAACACAACAACCTTCTGGTGTTACCCAAGTCAATGCTGCTTTGCGCAAGGGAGTTTCAAACAGGGTATTTTGAATTGAATCTTTGGTATTCTAAGTCGAATGTTTTACTAACCTTTATGTAATCACTAAAATGTGTAAAATAATAAATGGTTGTACTTGAAACACTGTTTCATAAGTGCTTATTATGAAAATAAAAATGTGTACACAGGCATTTTTTGTATAGTGAACCAGGACAACGTTAAAAGATGACAGATAGGAAAAATCTGCAGTAAACAACTATAAATCTTGTGGCCATAAAGTGTTATTTATCCTAAATAGATATACATTGCTAAAAATAAATCATACAAAATATGCATTTTGACAATCATTTAGGGATTTTCGAAAAATGGATGATGGATTTTATAGGGTTATCATCTGCAGTCGCCATAATGTGGAAAAATGATGGGATGTTAAAAAAATAGCAGAGAGATATGAATTTTATTAGTACCATTTGCAGCCATCAAATGGCGTTAGTATCGCAAAGGAGGGGATTTTCGAAAAATAATTGGAAAAGTTGATGTGAACTACACAAGTAACACAAATTCTGCTAACAAAAACTACTTGCGCTAGTGTTGCAGGTTGCGAATTTTCAAAAAATAGATGGGAAATTTGATTTTATAGAAGTGTATACAGCTAACAGACGGCGTTATTGACACTATTGCTAGGAGAATCTGATTTTTACAATAAACTAAGGCACGATATTTTGTATCGTAAAAACACTTGTAGGCTAAAAATAAAACAAACACAAAAATATGGATTTTGACAATTATTTAGGGATTTTCGAAAAAATGGAAGGAAATATTTAAAATTTAGGTAGAAAAGTATCAAAAATAAAAGGGAATATTCAAAGCTTAGGTAAAAAAGTATCAAAAAGAAAAGGGGTGGAATATTAACATTTGTGTAGAAAAGTATCAAAAATGGGGGAAATTTCATTATAGGGTTATCATTTTCAACCACCCAGTGGCGTTAGTGTCGCAAGTGTTGAAATCTGAAACTACTGGTGCTAGTGTTGCAAGTGGTGGGATTTTAAAAAAAATAACGGATAGATTTAAATTTGTAGTACCAATTGGAGCCATCAGGTTGTGTTAGTGGTGCAAAGGAGATCATTTTAGTGTTATCCAAGTCGATGCTGTTTCACACAAGGGAGTTTCAAACAGGGTGTTTGTTTTGAAAATATGGTATTCTAATTCAAGGCTGTTTACTAATCTTTATGTATTCGCTAAAATGATTGTACTTTAAACTGTCTCATTACGGTAATGTGTACACATAGACATTTTCTATGTAGTGAACCTTGACAACGTTACAAGATGGCAGACAAAAAAAATGTGCAATAAATAACTATAAACCTTGTGGTCGTTAGGCGTTATTTATCGCAAATAGATATGCATTGTTTAAAAGAGTTGAAACAATAGAACATTTTGTTATAAACGTAAAAATACGTGTAGGCTAAAAATAAAACATACAAAAATATGAATTTTAACAATCATTTAGCAGAAAATACGTGCAAAACTGAAACAAGCCTAGGGAAAACCAAAATAAGCATGCCGAAAAAAGAAACAATAGGCCGGCATAGAAAAACTGAACTTACCCTATAAAAGGAGCACTAAAAATCACGAGCATAACTACTGGTGCTAGTGTTGCAAGTGGCGAGGTTTTCAAAAATTGGCAAATAGATTTGAATTTTTTAGTACCATCTGCAGCCATCAGGTGGTGTTAGTGCTGCAAAGGAGAAAATTTTTGAAAAAGCGTTGCAAAATGTGATTTTAGTGGTATCAGCTGCAGCCACCTGGTGGCATCAGTGTAGCAAGATGCAAAATCCTGAACTACTGATACTAATGTCACAAGATGGGAAGGAGGTCTTTTAAAAAAACTAGCTGTTAGCTTTTAATGTTGTAGTGCCATTTGCTTTAATCAGGGGGAATTAGTGTCGCAAAGGAGGGGAATTTCGAGAAATAGTTAGGCAATTTGATTCTTGTAGTAGCATATACAGCCAACAGGTGGCATTATTGTCACAATTGCATAGAAATCTGAGTAACTGAAATATAGTTAGATTAGAGTAGTTGAAATAATGTTAGTTAGGGTAAAGTAGCTGAATTAATAAAGCGGCAAATTCAAATTTTAAATATATGGGATAGAGGAAATGGCATCACACCAGCCATGTTAGGCCCTTAGGGTTGAGTTTAGGGTAGAGTAGTCGCCCTATGGTTATGTTAGGGTATAGTAGCTGAAATAAAGCTAGGTTACGGTAAAGTTCGAATTAATACAGTGGCAAATTTAAATTTTTAAGTAAAGGGGTTAGTGGAATTGACGTCACATCCGCCATGTTATGCCCTTAGGGGACGCAGTTTAGGGTAGAGTAGATGCCGTATAGTTAGGGTAGGGTAGAGTAGCTGAAATAAAGTTAGGGTAGTGAGAAGTTAGGTTAGTGCGCTTGGTGTCTAGTTAATCTGGCGACGCCAGATACTTTGGGCTGTCTACTCTGGAGTGACTGTGGGTGGTGCCAGACAGGACCATCAAAGGGACCGCCGGAATACCGCAACTGCAGACAATCAGGCAGTGCAGCACCCAGAAGTCATGATCCTCATGGCCTGCTAGAAATTCCTGAAAACTGCGGGTGCTCATGTCCTGGATGGCCTTCGCATAGTCGGTCCGAGCAGTATCGTAATCGGCTAGTGTGGCTGCAAATTCATCAGTGATTGGGTCCTGGCGGTGTAGGGTTGACACCCTGCCCTTATGTTGCAGAAGTCCTTGTTTAAGTACGGTAAGCTCTGGCGTCCAGATGGCGTTAAACCTACAGGGGAATATTTAGGTTAATTGGACCTTTGAACTTGCGCTAATTATTGCTGGAATGTTCAAATGAGTCATTTGGTCTTTTTCGTTATTTTTAGGAGCGGACACAAAGCTTAATTAAGTTTAAAGTTAACTTCTGCCCTTGGTGGGTCTAGTCCTAAGTTAGGGCTAAGTACGAACATTGGTTTGATAGCATTTGCTAGGCTTAAAATGGTAAGTTCAAATCGGGTATGCTACACAACAGCATTTTAACAGCTATTATACATCGGTTGTCAATCACCGATATCATAGTTGTAATCAGTGATTTTTCCATCCATCAGGGGTCATGTAACTTAGTGAATTACAAAATCAAATAAATGCATGTTTTACACGGCATTTTATATTGATTAAATTTCAAGATAGACAAACTACGTACTGCAATATACATGCATGGAAAAATATTGTGAAATATAAAAATTTTAAAGTAGTAGATGTTAATAAGAAAATGCGTGAATTAAACGAAAACTGTAAAGGGTGTTCAATTAGCACAACAGACAGTGCTTGGATTGGAGCACAATAGAATTCATCCAATTATTCTGTCATCAACACAACCGCATGCACATTTTCTCTTTGCGCAAAAGTAGTCTCTGTAGTTACGACTACGCACACGCAGTAGGTTTTTGACCATCGGTGAAATTCCTATGTGAATTTTAAATTTTTCATTCCATTCGGGAATGCGATGCCAAACTGAGCAGTTCGTTGTATCATTTGTCTGTGTGCGACGTCCAGTTTGTCCAGAATAAACAGATCTACTATGCTATTATAATATAGATAATAATCTGTGGCATCACAGTTACGTGCATTTTTTAAAGATGCATGTGCTGGTTTGGATCTCGTGCATATGCCATTATAAATCTCGTGCACATGCAGTTCTTTATTTCATTTATTTTTTGTAATTCTATTTTTCGTGTTTTGGAATGTTTTTGGTAATTGGAATGCTTTTCTAGTTCAGTTTCTCAGTCTCATATGCACGGACGCCATTGCAAGAATGATATGAATACAGTTTTGATTATGCGAAATTGAAAATAATAGCCGCCATATTGCTACTCTTATTTACATAGAAAACTCATAGGCGCTAATGACTACACCATATAACAAATGATGCTAGTTTGCCTAGCCGCCATATTGCTACACCGTAATACGTAGTGGCCATATAGGGATTAAGCTAAAAGCGGCATATTAGTATGCTACTACTAATTTCTTCTAAAATTGGTCATTCCACATGCTGGAATGCGACGCCAAACTGAGCAGTTTGGTGTATCGTTTGTCTGTGTGCGACGTCCAGTTTGTCTAGAAAAGGGAGATCTACTACGCTATTATAATATACATTGCAAAATCCCTTATCTGTACGTTCTTGTAGTTTGATATGTGTAATTTATATAGAGTGAAGAAAGATTTTTGAAGAAGAAATTTGAAATTACAAAAATATATACCTATAGTTTTTTTATAATGACAAAATATTATATAAGCGCTTCACGTCATTTAAAAACCTATCACGTTAAAACTATTCGTCACACGATTCGCGTCAAAAATATATTAAATTTCTATCCACGTTCATTCTAACATCGCTTTATCAATGGTGGCATTGGCGGGAGTGATTATTTCGTTGAAGTTGTTGATTTCCCTAACTTGTATACTTCGCACCATGAATTTAAGTTAATGCTTGATTTGAGTTTTTTAATTAAACATTTTGGAGAATATGAGCCACTTGTACTTGTATTGCATACAGCATGTTATCGATATATTTTAAGTATATTGATTACTTGGTATACGAGACGACTAAGCAAGTTGATTAAATCTTATCTTAATCGTGTCTAGGCTTTCTAAACTTAAGATACATAACAACCAATCTTGTTTAATAGATTAAATTTAACTTTATTTACAAGAAAGAATATTCGAGTTTGAAAATGATGGATGTTTTGATATTCCATTGTTTAGTAATATAGTTAATGTTTCCAGTGATTTCTTACTTTTGAAGAAGTTTGCTTATTAAAGCCGTAAATTATAAGTCGTAAATAGCAGGGATGATCTAAAACTAATTCTATCCAAATTCTATCCTTATGTCCATAGATTCTGCTTGAATCTACTGCGCATGTTCACCAAATGTGGGCCAAATGCAGATAGTTCAACTGCCCAAGTGAAAAGTTCGTTTGAGTACCCCTATTATAAGTAATTCAGATTAGAATATGAAATAAAACAAATGTGATCTAGTTTCATA
Source organism: Julus scandinavius (assembly GCA_034696685.1). Classification (NCBI taxonomy): domain Eukaryota; kingdom Metazoa; phylum Arthropoda; class Diplopoda; order Julida; family Julidae; genus Julus; species Julus scandinavius. The sequence goes on along the minus strand of JAQGAE010003126.1, from coordinate 8,159 downwards.
CTTGTAATTACTGCAATTAAATAAAAATAAACTCTTAAATGATAGATGTAAGTGGGGCACATTCTTTCCATGGATGGCAAGTACGTTCAGTAATGAAGTAATTAGCAACATTCCAACCTTTATTTCTCTAATTTATTTTTATTTTCCTTGTTTTTTCTTAAATTCAATCTCCGCGTGCAACAGTGCTTTTTCAATTCTTAAATGCGAAGATAAATTAATACGTCATTGTCATGATTGGAATGCTGTGCTGACACAAGGAGGTGCTTAACAAGAATAATGCTAATTGAAGTAATAATGCATGTTGTATATGTGTCGAGAATCTTGGAATTCGATGTGCACTACTTGGTGTTTAGCTTCGTATAACTAAATCCTTAGCTAGTTTTAGTGGTTTAAAATACCTTGTACAAATTTCTTAAAGAATTGTGTCATATCGATTCAGATTATTGGTAATGTTACAAAGTTCTAATCCCTGGTCAAATTTAGGGACTTGGTGGCGAGCACACATAGATGTGATAATCCCCTATAGTCATCATATTGTTTCTGATATGATAAATAATCACTTGATGTCTTATATTAAATAGTAAATTACGTGCATTTATACTATAGAATATCATAAACCTTTGTAATCTGGATTAAACTCCACCTTCGAAATAGTAAACGAGTTGAACTTAAAAATACGCCACGTTAACTGACATCCTGACTTGAATTTAGATATTTCTGCCAGGGGGTTTAGGTCAGAGATTAAGCGATGGTTGAGGAGGTTGTGAAAATAGGTTACAATTTAAGGTGTACCCCACTTATTAATAATCAGGTTACATCAAACTCAGTCGCAATCAGTTTACTTGATGTGAATTGACAAAGGAAGAGAAATGTGAAATCGTCCAACATAGTTTAGGTAGACACATTGTCAGACCCATCATAAAATGAGCCATCAAATAATTACAAATCTAATTGAGTTGGCGTTACGTGCCTGCCTGCGAATAAAAATCGATATTTCGTTTTTTATGCTTTTTTTTCATCCAACATGGCGACACTCTAGTACATTAGTGAAAAAGAGATTAAGGAAGCCTAATTATATTTGCGATTTTGTATTTCGTGAAATGTAAGCGAGGTATAAAGAATTAGGAACTTTCGTTTAATTAAGCTTACTTTGCTTGAATTCGATCAGATCATTACAGCATCTGAGCATATTTTTGTGGATCGTTGAAATTCTCGAATCAATGCTAGTGAACCTCCTTTCCATTGAACGAACTTTTATTTTCAGTCTAGTTGATCTACGTTTCTACTTTGTGAAATTCGTTCAAGTATGTTGGAAAGTAGCACGTTCATGCTCTCATTGATCACATTCAAAAACTCTTCACAAAAGTACAGTAATAGAACCTCATTGATACACATCTAACGTATCTTAATTCTACTAGTCTCTTGGAATCACATAAATAATGCTTGTTATCTCATGAGCATCACAAAACATCAGTTTAGCATCTTACGAGAAAGGCTTTTTAAATATGTAGTGCTGACTTAGAATCTAAATTACTAATTATAGAACACGCCACAACACTTCCCAAATGAAAAATCTCATGAATGAGATCAATTGCTGATGCGATTATGGAGCATCACATTATTATGGAATCAAATAGCAATAAGATCCATTGCCCACTGTTTTTCATTGGGATCCCATAATCCTCAAAACGTTATTATTAATGGACTCGTATCATAGAGTTCCTGGCAGTTCCACATAGTAAAATCCCATTGATAGTGGGTTTGCACTAGTCTTCTTAGCTGGTGTCACTGGTCTCCTTATCAGGTCTTACTGGTGTCCTTAGCAGTTCTCACAGGTCGTTTTAGCAGGTCTCACTGCTCTTGTTGGCAGGACTCACTAGTCTTGCTAACATGCCTCACCGGTCTTGTTAGAAAGTCTCACTGTTCTTTTTAGCAGGTTTTACTAGTCTTCTTATCAGATCTCACTGTACTCCATAGTAGATCTCACTAGTATTCTTAGCAGGTACCACTGGTCTCATTTGTAGATCTCACTGGTGTTTATTGCATGTCTCACTGGTCTCATTAGCATATCTCACTAGTCTTCCTAGCAAATCTCACTATAGTCTCCTTAGCAGATCTCACTAGTCTTCCTAGCATATCTCATTAGTCTCCCAAGCAGATGTCACTAGACTCCTGAGATGGTTTCACTAATCCCATTAGTCTTTTTGTTTTTCTCTTATAATACTTAGCCATGAAAAGTGAACAGTCGACGATTTCTTGACTTGTCATACTAAATGCCGAAAGTTACATTCTATACATGCATTGCATTTCATCAATAGCACTTGTAAAATCAACACTAACGTTTGTAATACCACAACTAATGCTTTAAATGACATCACTATTGCTTATAGTATCTCATCAACAACGCATTGCCAAAAAAATCGTTAATCCCAATTGCTAGGTGTGTTAGCCTAACTTGCATAATAGCTTAGGTAATTGGTTTTTATAGATGTCCGATATCTTTCCATGGTACATGGCATTTCGATTTTTTTTTTGGGAAAAATATCAAATTCTTGTTAAATATTACATTACCCAGCTGAGATCGCATCCTTACATTGTATAAGTTCTTATAAATTTTATGGAATCTTAACCATTGAAAGAACCCTCGCGATTTCCGGCCTTCCAACATCCCTTTCGCCGTTGCCTACCCTAGTGTTCCCTTAACCTAAAAGCCCTGTTCACTTTCCCTATCCATTTTCCATTTTCAATTTCGCTTCAATTTCCGATTTTCTCGTTCGATTGCCTCCCTTGCTCCGATCGAGATCCGTTGGTCGTTGTTCGTTTCCCTGTTGCAAAAATATGCGCGGCTTCTTTGACTTTGAGCCTGCCTTATTTATGAAGTGAAATTGCCGGCACACATTTAGTGTTGTTGACAATTTCATGCAGAATAACAATCAATAAAAGTGTGATGACTATTACTGTTGCTTGGTTTGCTTAGATGACTAGGGACGGGTGGTTTACCCCCGAGCCTTGTTTTATACCCATTTTGTTGCTGACTTTGGGGGTCCACCATATATTATGTCTACAAGACGTAAGCGATGCATATTTGGAACAACAATAGATCGCGCTTTATGATTCTGAGTTTTAATAATATCATAATTCGTCATTAAGGTGCGTTTAAACACATTTTAATGATCATGTGCAAACAATACATGACGTGTATGGCAATTTTTTGCATGTAGCGGAAATACAACGGTTACTGGCAACGGCTAACGGCTGCGGCTAACGCAGCGTTGCAACGTCTTAATTGAACTTGTCATGAAATGGTAGTCCTTCGTTAACAAATTTGTGCCGTGTCACTAAGTGATATCGTTTATTTTTATTGGCTTCTCAAAATGAATTAAATATACTCATCTCGTCTCCGTTTTCCCATTGATTTCTGGTATTTACCTACATTTTAACAAAATAAAGAAAAGTTGAGATTATACTAGTATGATTATCTTAAAAGTTTAAACTATTGCAGACTTTAGTATCTCAGATGTCTGTTATTTAAAACTATGGTTAATTCGACCAGTCATTTATTTGTAACAATTCTTAATAAACAAAACTCAATCAAATAAATTGTAAAGTTAAGCATATAATCGACATAGCCATTTAACCGACCGAAAGTATTCTATAAGAACTGTCTGGTGCCAGATGATGCCCACTTTTGGTCGAGATTATTCGATCAAGATAAAAGTTTTCAATTTTCTGCGGGCGTACATTATGGACGACCCTGTAGATTAGCTTTCCCTTCTGGAAAATCGCGGGGAAAATCATTTGCCTGTTCCATAAATAAAGCTAGTCACACAGAAATTGCAGTTTTAGTTTGCCCCTGGAGCGCCGCCTCCCTCGGGAAGACCTTTTGTTTGAGATTAAATTCTCACCTTGCGATAAGCGAAGTGTTTTAAAGCGCGTAATTGCTGTTCTTTACGGTCGTTATTCCGATGGGAGGGAAGACGAACCGAGATCCCCAAGATTAAGACTTCCATATTTTTTGGCAGCTGGATGCTTATTAGCCTTGTGAAAGGCGTATCTCTGAAGCGCCGTCTCTGAGGATCCACGAGGATCGCTTTGGTCCGCGGTCAGAGATAGGAAAAGATGGTGCCGAACGAAGCTATAAAGCATAAAGCGCCGCTTGTCCTGAGAAAGTGTCGGCTTTTCTTGACTTCTATGAAATTTGACCTTTGCCTAAATGATTTATAGCCACGTTTCCAGTTTATCGGCCTTCTGGCTTTCTATGTCGGTTCAATCCCTCTGGATTCTACTATCTTTGCCTAAATGTTCTTTGGCTAGTGTCCATGGTGAAGCTGGTGTTGCAATTAGGGATGGCTTTGTTGGTTAATAATATCGAAGTCAGTATCAAAACAAAGCTTTGATACTGACCAAAGTATTAGTTTAAAGTATTGATACTTATTGAGATAAGGAGAATATATTTTGGAGAATTTGATAAGTGATAGTTAACGATTTCTTTCCTTGTTTCCTCTTCCTTAAAAAAAGTCAATGATAATGCCATGCAAAAAAAATTGTTTTTGGCACATAAAACTTTAAAATTTCTTTACTGAATGACATCATATCATTTTTGAATTAATTTTGTATATTTAATACAGAACTACATGTGCGTGCTAATTTAGTACATAACAGATGCAAAAACAGCTTCAAATTTGTGATTTGATAACCACTGTAAATTATGTTCTGCAAAGTTGGCTTTGTAGGCTACATATATTATGTCCACTTGGATTTGCACCGTCAGTATGCAAGTATAATTGTAATATGCAATGAAAACCGTGAAATCCTGAAAAAGTGACCTACTGCTTGCCACCGATTTTCTATCGCACCTTATTAATACAAACTGGGATCGACCTATTGTTCCAACGTGTCGTTAAGTGCTTTGGCCATCCTAAAACTCCGTTGCCCTGGCTAACGAGGGCCCATTTGTGTCTGCGTCGAATGTCCCGTTTCCATGACTACTAACAATCGACTTCTCCGCATGCTTCGGCATTCTTTTTTTTCCTGGGAAGATGTGAAACGATTGTTGTAATGAGGGAATTCGCTACCTTCTCTCCAGGTCCTCCCACCAGGTTCTTTTCCATTCACGTTTGTATTTTAGCCTACGTCCAAAGTTTTCATTGAATTCAGGGTTTAATTGGATGGACACGACAACTTCTAATTGCCTCGCTTTAAGAAAGAATCGGTTTTCGCACAGATTAGGCCTGCAGTTCCAATTATTATAGTGAAAAGGAAATTAAGCAGTGACCGGTGATCGATAGGTGTTTAGGACGGTTCGTCCTATAGAATTGGTAGCCTGGCGAATACTAAATTCTTGTATGTTTGATGAAGCCCTTGAAATCTTTGTATGGACTTTCATATGAATTATGGTATTGCATCATTTCCATTAGGTCCTACTGTATTTACATTTGTATAAGATCCCATATGGTATGGGGAAAACCAGATTTACATATTAGTTGTATCTAGCTCCATCAACTTTTTAGCACATTCAATGTACTGGTTTTACATATTTTAAATATTAGATAAACGATGGTAGGATAATGGCAAAATGCTTTAGAAGACATTATCTTATCAAAATGCTGCTTTAACAACATGCTCTCTTACTAAAATGATAAAATAATATTATCCACAGTTTAGTAGTCCTTTCATAAAAACTAAAAATTATAGATTGACATCTGCAAATTCGTCAGATGCATAAGCAGCCATAGGTTGAATTTTGTGATAAACTTGTATACAAATGCTAACTTTATTATTTTTGTTAAATATTTTTTTATTTATTGTAAATATGTATATTAATTTTAACTGCGACCCCATGAGGATTCTCTGTAATCCGTTAGTTATAATTTCCACTGATGTTCGTTGTTTATGGATTATTCTACCAATAAAATTAAAGCTGGTATCTGGTAATGAAACTGTGTAATTACATATTTTATCAGTTGGATGTTTATTTTGATAACATTTTGAAACTTGTCTATTGGTTTTCGAAACGTATAATCCTATAATGGTATAATAATATTCCTATCAGCAGCCACACACAAATTTCAAAATTTCATGATTCTTCCAATGTGGTACTTTCAATGTTTTTCTCTCGTTTACAATAAATTGATTATACTATCTCCATTTCTTTACTTTGTAATAGAGAAACCGGCACCAAATAAATATTTTATTAACTTTTTTGCAAATTGAGTTTAGACTTTTACCCTGCTCAATTTGTGCCCACAGTGTTATTCTTTTCGCTAATTCCTGATTGCTTTGCATGTTATTTTCTTTTCATTTGCATGCACGCATGAAAATTAGCAGGCTTGGTCATGAGACTCTATTTTCGTAGGGGAAAAGGCTCCCTTCTGCTTTGAAGTTGAAAGGCAATCCAAGGCATATAATTGCTGATCAAGGCCACTACTTTAGATTGAAATTTCATCACGTTTTGTTATATAGCCATCACGCCTGATCACGGTTTTCCAACTGAACTATCGATCGTTTGTCTTGTGTTTTCTATCATCTTTGGAGCGTCTTTTCCGTTTGAGTGGAAGAAAAGTGAAATTTTAATTAGATGGAGTAATATTGCCAGATGTAGATCGCCGTGATAGGCATGCAAACCAGCTTAACACTGTAACCCGATAATAATGCTTACTTTTCATTACGTTTTCTACGAACTTCAATTACTGGCAGGCCTGTATTCTCTTCGATGTAGATTGGAGATGGGTGTATGTGTAACTTGCATTCAATTTCTGCGGAAGATAGCAAATTTGATTTTCTGGTAATTATGTTGATGAACACGTTTTACAGCGATGGTTTTGAATTCTGCATGCCATAACAAACCCTAAAGCGTTAGATGCTTGGAAACTGCATACAAATAAACAAAAATGAAGTTTTTTAATTCTATGTTTGCCATTGGAAGAATTTGCCGTCTTCTGAAGTTATACAAAGTGTTGTAGGAATTAGCAACTATTATGTCGTAAGGCATCCGGAACTTCTAACATACTACCTACAGCTTGGTGTCCTGTATAAAATACGAGAAAGAGGCTAATCGCTTTACACTTTTAAATTATTAATCTACGGCATGTATCGAGTAAAACTTGTTAACAGGTATAAACAAGTATGTGCCATGTATGGACATACAGTATATGGCTCATCTATACATCGCTATTCCAGAAATTGAACGCATTGAGACATAATTTGTCAGGTTTGCCCAGACATTATCCAGGTATGCCCATATATGATCATATCCGCCCATATATGTTCGTATTCAAGCTTGACTAAATATTGTCCATACTTTGCAACAGCGCCAGTACAAAAAAGGGCTACATATGCATCAATCCCCACTATATGAACACAGAGCATGCGATTGGCACAACTTCCTGTATACCTGCGATAACCTCATGATTACAATAACCAAATAAAGATCATTACCCCCTCCGCCCCCCCATTCCATTCGCCGTAACTTATACACTCTTGTTATTAACTAATGTCAATAACAATATCCCACTACTATGGTTAACTTACCGCGCGCGTGTTGCCAGTATACTAACCACCGCCCAGCAGCAAAACCTTTATAAATACATTAATATTACTGTATCAAGAACGAGATGAGTTGAGTCTCAAAGGGCAGTTTCCACACTTGGTCAAAAAGATGAAGCTCAAGCTTGTTTTTTTTCTAAGCTTAAGCTAACGCTTTAGATGACTCCCTACCACAGTTGCAGTCTCACATTTGGCTGTCTTGAGCTCGTCATGGCAATTTTTCTGTGCAGCTGTGGTATTCATCTGAGACTTAAGATGCAGCTCAGTCGCATGCGATTTGGGCAACTGTGTTACGAAGGACAGAGTCAATAAACGACCTTTCAAGTCATGCTCTATCCACTGATGTTGTTAGCTTTTAAATACGATAAATTTGTTGATGAAAACCCACATTATAACGTGTGAGCTGTAACACTTACGACAAAATGTAAAATCAGGTAAAAACGAGAAAGGGCTGTTTGTATGTAATCAACTGTTTTCGTCTTTATTGGTACAGTCGAACCTGCCTATCTCGAATTCCATAGGAAGGATTACAATTTTGAGATAAACAGGTTTCGAGATAAACAGGTTGAAATGTCTATTGTATAGAATTTTTTCCATTATTGATTATGTATACA
>JAQGAE010003125.1:0-15602 GCA_034696685.1 Julus scandinavius | reverse complement strand
GTACTTTATTGAAAATTGTATACTGTATTTTAAGGCGTTTTGGACTGGAAAACCATCAACAAAAAACTCATTATCAGAGGATTTGACTCTGTAAGTAGATTCCATGTTGTTCATAGCTAAGAATAAAAAGTCTACAAATTCTGAAAACAATATATTCCTCAATTGTTTTCGTTTATTGTAGATTGGAACTGCTCTTGACCTATATGCAGAAGAGGATGCAAATGGGCAGCTAAAGTATGTTATATTTTAAAAATAAGGTTTACATACAGAATTATTAATCTGATTTACCAATTTAACATCTACTTTTCGTTACTATATAGTGTTTATCATGGGGTAGTTTCCCCACCATCAACTATACAACTGTATTTCGTTAGCAAGTGCGACATTGGTGATGCTGATGTTGCATATTTCGGTGAAAATGGAAAACAAGTTGAGATGGATCTAATTGCAGGTTTGTAATACAGGAATATTATCACGACATTATTTCCATCATCATTTTGAACTAAATTCTAAGTTAATGTTACAGATAGCAGGAAGTTCCACGTAAAATTAGGCACTGAAAGATCGAAATTTCCGTTTTTTGCTGGGGAAGACTGGGATTGCCAGGGCTGCTGCAGATTTATCGAACTAGAAATTAATGGGAAACGGGGCTTTGGACTCATCGAATCATACACAAAATACAGCCAAGGATCGCCATTGGTTTCTCCACAATCTGTCATTCACTTGATTGAGTCAGGTAAACAATTTCATAACATCAGCTTTTCTAAAATCAACATGAGAGCCATTTTTACATGGATGCAAATTTTGACTTCCAGGATTATGTTTTAGGAGTAAGCTTCAAGTTCTCAATTCTAAAGAAATTGCTTATTTATATTTAGATCTGACTACCCAGGATCTTACTGTAACGTTCAAGGACAAGGCTTGTATGAACAGTAAACTGGTTGGTGGCAAGGGAACTTCACTAGCGTTGATGACGATACTGAATAACCAAGATGACAGGGTAAAAGCAAGTTTAATATTCATAAAAAAAACTTTATTTAAACGAGTTTTTTTATTAAGCTGCAATAACTTAGTGGGGGTGAAAAGAACTAGTAAATACATGTATAGACTATTAATTACTCGTAAAATTTCACCAAAGTTTACCTGTATATGCCTACATCTCATATCGTCGCATTATTTAATTCCTTTGAATTCTCGAAATTATGATTTCATACAATATTTTTTTTAGTTTTCGGTTCCATCTGGATTTTGCCTAACGAAAACTTGTTTCGAACTTCACTTGAAAGATAATCTTAGCTTGGAGCTGGCCATTTATCACCTCCAAGATGTGGCATGGTAAGAACATGCATTATCATATAAATGTTAGATTCCAAAGGCCGTATATATGGGTGGGGGATCATGGGGATAGATCCCCCCTCTCAAATCCAATAAAATTACAAATTTCAACCCGATTCCGCCAATTTTCCGCGATTTTTGGACGGTATTTCCCCCTCGAAATGTGATCACATATACGGCCTTGTTAGATTCTGAAACATTACTTCAGAGATGTCCTAAACTCTACAAAAACTAAGGAATGAGTAAACTTCCGCCTGATATTTCAAGTACAAATTTGATTTTAAAGAAAACAGTATTTTACATTATTATTATTTAATTATGTTTTGGGACAAATGGAATTACAGAAATTAATATTCAATTATTTTTAGTTAAATTTGGTTTGGAAATTGATATGCAAATTATTCCAATGGTATTTCATTGTTTCATATACAGTGCGGTATGTTACCTACGTGATAATTGAAATTCATGGAGATGATGGAGTAATTTTTTCAAAAAATATCCATTTAAAATTTTCAAAGATTGGCTTTATCTTATGTTTATGATAATTTAAATCTCCTTTCACAGGAAACGGATGGATGGTGATTTAGAGTTGGAATGTGGCAGGTAATCATGTTTAAGCACATTTTTTATTTTGTGTACAAAATCAAAATGTGTTAATGTTGTATGCATGGCGTTTACTTTTCAATATCTATACTTTGTAGATTAACTGATCTCATTTGCAACTCCTCACTTTCTACGACTTTGCAAAATGAGTTGGCATCCACAGTTAGAAAAACATTTGGTGAGGACTATGAAAATAAACAGTTTGCTGTTAGATCTTCTGCGATTGGTATGTTTTTTTTAATTTTTTTGTTTGCATTATTGAAGCTCGATAACCTTTATTCATTAGTACATGTGTTCTGTTAAATATACAGGTGAGGATGGAGAGGAGATGTCCGCCGCTGGTCAGAATGAAACATTTCTTGGAATAAATGGATTAGAAATGGTAATATCTATTGTTGTTCTATGAGTAATTTCAATTCAAATAACTTCTGTTAAAGGATCAATCTGTTTTTTATCTAGATAAGTAAAGCTGTTCTCGATTGCTGGGCTTCTCAGTTCTCCTTTCGATCAGTAGAATACAAAAGGTGGGTCAACATGCTAAAACAATTATCACGTTGCATTTAATCGTTGATTATGTTGAGAATCCAATTTCCTTCCAAAATAACGTAAAAATTGTTTTAAATTTAAATAATGTATGCTGGCAATTTTTCATGCGCATAACAGAAATCACATTTCATCTAATTTACTGTATGTATCTGAAGAAATGCATTCAGGAATTTTTCAAATATTATGATTTCTGTAAATTCGCTTGAGACAAGATGCTCTGTTCACGGTCTTCATGAAAAGTTGTAAAAATTGACCATAAATTTGTTTCTAGACAAAACGGTCAGCTCATAAACGGAGGAATGGCAGTTGTTATTCAAGAAATGGTCTCCGCCGAAGTTGCTGGTGTGTTATTTTCAAGGGATCCGCTTACTGGAAATCCGAAGAATATGATCATTTCATCCAGCTATGGACTGGGAGAGGTAAGTTATGTAAACTTTAGATATCCAGAAGGCTAATTGAGAATGTGCAAAATTATAATGTGTGCACATTATTGACGCAATTTTAAAAAGTCATGAATATATGAAAATAATTGTATATTAATTAAAGGTATTTTCTATTCCTTTGAATCATTAACATAATCTTGTTTCTAATAATAAAAGTATGTTGTAAATGCTTGAACAGACATTACAGTTAAATTACAATTTATCAATTCGCAGAGTGTTGTTTCTGCCACGGTTGATCCAGATACAATCATCCTTGACAGATCTTGGTCTGATAAACTCTCAATCGCAGAAGTGAAAGTTGGAAATAAAGAAACAAAGCAAATTTTGAAAGGTGAGAGATAAGTAGTTAATAGAATTAGATAACCATCAACTCTTTAATTTGCCTTTAATAATTAAGCTATTGAGGTATAAAAAAGAATAATTGAATCTTCGTGTTATCAAAAGATGGTGGCACCTTGGAGACGAAAGTCGAGGCTATGGAGTCAAGCAGATGTTCAGTTTCAGACGTCATAGCACTTCAGTTAGGCAAAATCGCCATTGAACTCGAGAGTCATTTCGGAAGTTCTCGGGACATCGAGTGGGCTTTGCAGAATGGCAAAATTTATTTGTTGCAGGTAATTAAAATTTAAAAATAAAATTTAGGTGGATTATTTAATTGACCCCGGTACTTTGAAAATTCAAATTAAACATTGTTTTGAAAAATTAGCTTGGATATCCTATCTTATGTTATAATTTGATGATAATTATCACTTTATGCTACTGAATATATATTTTTACTCATTCAATCAAATACGAATTGTGCTCATTTTCGGTGCCAAAAAGTTGAAATCTATGATGCTTTTTTTATTTAATTTGTATTAATAGGCAAGACCAATAACGTCGGGCTTGGCGTTAAAGGATTGTGAAGTTTTGCACGAGTTTGACCTTGCAATGAAGACTCCCAATGAGCATTTTACAACTGGTAACGTAGCGTAAGTGAGTTTGTTAAGTCTATGGTATAATATATGGTTATGGTAGAATTCCAAAACTAAATTGTATTCTAACAAAAGTAAAATTATTTATTTTTGGTTTTTTTTGTACAGAGTTTTAAAAGTTTTATATTTTTGGGTTTTTTTATTTGAAAAACATGAAGCTTATAGCAAATGTTGTTGAATCCATCCTTGATTTTGTTTCACTTTGTTTTCATTATTTACATTTGCAGGGAAATCTTCCCCGGTGCCATAAGTCCATTACACATTACCAGCTGCTTTCGGGTCATAGCTGTAAGCTGTGAGGTAAGTCAAGTTTTCATAATGGAATTAATGCCCTGTTTTGAGCTTAAATCTACAATCACGAAATTTAGCTGCCAGCTAGTATTGAAATATATACACTGTTTCAAGATGTATCCTTTGAAAACTATACTTGTTGCATGGCTGTTATATTTGATCATTTCGTTGTTTTGTGTTTCAGAGAATGATGATTCCTAGACCAAAAAGATTTTCTTCAGATTCAACAGTCTTCAATGCATTCCTGACTTACACCAATCACGCCATCGTGGACGAAATTGGCGTAAGGAAATAAATCACGTGTAACAGAATAGTTTTCAAATTTTTCAAAATGATAGGCTCTTGGAAAAGACAGGCACAAAAATTCGCAAAGAGCATTCAACACTCATGTGAGGGTCCTTTCAAAATAATGCCATGTTTTCTTGGAAATTGTGGCAGCTTTCTTTAGATTATTTCCATTGTTTTTTTTAAATGAAATAGAAATTGATAAGTTTCATTTGGACTTGAAATGCTAAGTTTTATAGAAAACTGCGACATATATCATAACATTTCCATGATTTATTAAATGTTAGCCCTTTTGTCTTGTGGCAACCATTATTTTGAATCCGCCCCTGTCATCTCATGAAACTTTTTCCATTCAGAAAGGGTTTTGGTCGTATTTTTGGTTCTGGCTATTCAATGATGACAAATTTTAGAGTCACCAATGATTGATGAAACCTATCTTCATGTTTTTCTAATATTCTCGAAAGATATTTATCTCTTTTATCAATTGTTCCGAAATATGTGAACGTCACTGGCGACGCAATTTAAGAAATTTTGCCTAAAGCTTGGCAACATATTAGGGATACCAGAAATAATTTGTTGATTGTTTGTCTAATTATGTCATTTTTGCGCTAAAATCGTTACATTAACTTAAACGATTTTTTTAATTTTTCGTGTTTGATTTATTTATCAGTCGCAAGCACACAACATGAATTCACAAGAAAAGGGAACAATGGCAAAAGTTTTAGAATTGGGCATGTATGGAAGAGTTGTGGATAGCAACAGTGCGTTGCTAATGGCCAGAGAGCGATATCGCTACCAACAAGTGTCAATGTCAGCCATGATCCCTTTAATTCTTAAGGTAAGTACATGGTTTTATCAACTTTTAAAATGTGCTGATGTAAATGTAATTGGTAAAGTAGTTATCATGAGTTATGGCTTTTGTTCCCCCTACCCAGTGGCGGTTAACTGGGCGGCAAATGGGCAATATGTAATTGAAATTGTTTTTTCAACAAACGAAAGAAAAATCACAACGTCACTATATCTACTATTTCAAGCTATCACAAATTAGCATCTGACAATTGGAAATTGATCGCCATGTGAAATTTCGATACAGTCAAAAAAAATTCCCTCAATTATTTTTACAGGGCATATTCAATTCCAAAGGTATTCTTAAATCTGGAGAGGCCAAGTACCAGAATGTTATTTCACCTGCTATTGGTATTCTCACTTCTCGTGATGCATATCTTGAAATTAGAAAATATTTGACGACAATCATTCCGGTATGTTTCTTGACTTTTTTACATTTTTTTTCAAGCTCAATTGCATTGATTCTACTGATAATTTTTGCATATTTTATCTTGTATTACAAGCAGAAATCATTCAACTTTATGATTAAAACTGGTAATTCATTGTATTTTATAGCCGTTTGAGGAGCATATTATGGTTATGTTTGGTTCCATTTTGTGGAACGGGTTCACGCTTATGTTATTGGCCAAGGGAGCTGGAGGTATGGCTATTTCTTAAAAATGTTTTGTTTGCATATTTCCTCAAATTGTGACAATAGAATTTAATAACATTTGCACGGAATTGAAGATTTTAATTTAGACGTATACACGGACTTTGCATCATTGATCGGAAAAAACAATGGCGCTGAAAGTGGTGAGGTGCCATCAAGATTACAGGTGATGCCTCATGTCCACAAAGTCATGATTTGGGATTCCTTCCACTCTGTTTCGTCTGTTTTTACGTGAATTTTTCATTTTCAGAAAATTGCTGCCGCCATATCAGACGAAGATGTTGATAAGAAGTTTGTCAGTCTTCCACCCCAGGTAGGCATCTTTCTTAAAGGTTCAATTTCTAAAAATCATTAGACAAAAATACGAAACTAATGTTTTCAGGAAGCACTGCAGTGGATGAACACGAAACTGAGCAGAGCATCGTCACAGTTTCAGGAGTTTCTGCTAAGACATGGACACCGTGGATTCAAAGAAGTAATACAAATTAAATTAAGTTGTCAAACACAGCTTTTATGCTCATTTGTAACCGGAAACTGATTAAAGAGCCATCGAGAGTACATGTTAACATTTGTATTTTTAGCTTGACGTGATGAGCATAACATGGGGAATGGAACCTACCAATGTGGTGAAAATGCTACAGGTTTGTTAAGTTTCAATTATGATTTGAAGTAAAACTATAAATACTAAATGTGGAAAATGTTATGTCATTTAATGTCATAAATCTATCTTAATTACAAGGAATTTTATTTAAAGTTAGAAAAGCTCATAAAATCTGAAGTTAATTTAGAGTTTTTTTGTTCAAACGTTAATAAGTTTAACTGAGACAGTATTAGTTGCAGTACCTACTTTTAAAATTTATATATTTTTTAAATGTTTCGTATTATTGAAGTTGTTTAATGGTATTTTTGGAAGGTTTGGGAAAAAGCTCAATTTGTTTGGCAAAAGCTCTATTTGTTTGGCAAAAGCTCTATTTGTTTGGCAAAAGCTCAATTTGTTTGGCAAAAGAGATATTTGTTTGGCAAAAGAGATATTTGTTTGGCAAAAGAGATATTTGTTTGGCAAAAGAGATATTTGTTTGGCATAAGAGATATTTGTTTGCAAACAATGGGTTATTAATAGGAAAACTATGCAGGCTTTTGACGTATTAACTTCTACATGTAAATTTGTCTTTTATGATAAAATAATCAGATTTATGTTCTCTTGTAGGCCATGCTGAAACATCCTCCAAACCCTGAAACTAGCACACACAAAAGCACAATTGAAGAGACCATTAACAATCTTAAAATTCCACTGTCACTCTTAAAAAGGTAAAAATTAAAGTTTTGGTTACATTTACTATTTTATTTTGAGATTACCATAGTTGATTTGGTCAACCAAAAAAAAAATAATAATCAATGCATTCTGTTAGGTATACCTGTGTTATATTTTTTAAAAGTCCCCACTCCCCAATCACATTACTAAGCAAGATGGTCATATTTTAATTCTGCAGGAAACTCTTGAAGTGGTTGGCTACACGCAGCATCAATGGCATCTGCTATCGTGAGAGAGCAAAGGTTAGCCAAATTATATAAGCTTGTTTCGAAAAGGTCAAAGTGGAATTTATCTGATATTCGTTTATTTGTTTACAGTCCATATTGGTGAAAGCCATCCATGGTTTTAGACTGTCCTTTCATCACTTAGCTGGGCTGATGGTCAGGGAAGGGTTCATTCCTGAAGAGCAATTGATGTTCTTCATGACTTTTGAAGAGATCGGTGATTTGTTGGAAACGAGATCGGCACGCAATATAAAGAGGCAAGTGTTACAATTGTATATTTAAAAGCAGTTTCAAGATGTTTTTCTTAAAGGGGGAGGAAGGGATCCATTAGCCAGTTGGAAAATGGCTTAACGGACACCCCTGTATCCTCTTTGTCAAATCAATAACGATTAATTAATACAATTTAATAACATGTAACCATATAAATTTACTATTATTATAACACAGAGCAAGACGGAGACGCCTCCTATACCCTGCCATGGACTCAATAATTTACCCAGAAAGGATTAAAGGATTGCCAATACCGGTAAGTGTATGAAACAACCAAAAAGAAATAGTTCTAGAACAAATAACAGTTTAAAATATACATAGATTAATAAATAAAAAAGGATGCAAAATAATTGTTTTCCAGAAATTCCAGAAACATTTTCTTGTATTAAAAAAGTGGTTTTGAACATACTTTATTTAGAGATAATCTTTTGTTGAATTTTTTTAAATATTATTAATATTATGCCAAAAATTTAGTTTTTTGTAAAGTGAAATTTAGAATATTTTGATCTAACTATAAAATTGGAATTTGCTAGTTATCTTAGTCTATCCACATTTTTCTTCTAGATTTGTGAATCAAATGATGAAGCTAGATTTGTAGGAACAACTAAAGTGAAAGGTAGGCTTCTATATAATCTGACGTTTAGACATGTGTTAGACTGTATGGTGGGATTAATCTCTAGGAAATTTAATACAGTGGAACCTCGGTTTACAAACTTAATCCGTTCTCGACCTTGTTCGTGAACCGAAAAGTTCGTTAACCGAATTAACTTTTCCATTGCAGTTAATGTAAATCCAAATAATGCGTTCTTTGTCCTAGAATTTTTTTTAAACATGTTATGGCTTATGTATGTGTGAAAATAATACAGAAAGGAAATAAATATAGCAGTAATATTAGAAAAAAGCAGTTTAATATATACATCCATGACTTCCAACATTATAGGAAATAAAGACACCCACGTGGTATCGTCATGCTGACGTTGCTGTAAATCAAGTTCATTCGCAGATTCTGTTTAAGAAATTTAATTTAACAAACATGTTTCCATTAGGAAAATTTATATTATTATACTCTATTCTGTAGTTAATTATATGATTGAAGTCTCAAATCGACGTCATCAATATATTGTCATCCATTGCATGTGCAAGTGGCGTGGATGAAACAAAAGACGAACTTTTGCCATATTTGCAATGTAGGCCATATCTTTAAAACTAATATAGTAGATTTTAATATAAATCCTTGGAAATGATAACATTTTTTATGTTACCTGTATTTAGTAAAACTTGTTAGTAACAAAGATGTTCTGCTGAAACTAGTAAAACAAATGCAGAAACTCGGACCTTTGATTAGTGGGCCAGAGAAATGTGTTAGTAAACTGATGCATCGTTCGTAAAGCGAAACAACATGTTGTGTTCGTAAACAGAGAAGTCCGTAAACCGATGTTCCTCTGTATATGGTGCCTATAATAATTGTTCTTGATTTCCATTGTTTTATAATGATCCAAAACCTTACATAAAATGTTAAATACAAATAAATGCAAATAGTGTACTTTGACTGTATATATATATTATCAATACTACACTTAAAATCGCGCCTTGTTATTTTGAAGTACAAGCATGACATATTTTCTATTCAGGATTTCCCGTGTGTCATGGCTGCATCAAGGGCACTGCCAGAGTAATTGTTTCACTGGATGAAGTTCATACCTTGCAGGTGACAATTGATTAACGCCAAAGTACATTATGCACAATTCACATCAGAAAAAAGTTTAAGATCGATCACGTAATGTTTTTTATTTATAGAGGAATGACATTCTTATTACACATGCTACAGACATTGGGTGGAGTCCGTATTTCGCAATGCTTAGTGGAATTGTGACAGAAATTGGAGGACTGATCTCTCATGGTAAACAATTAAAGCTTCCATGCATATGCTCAAGAAATACAATTTTTTTCTCTCTCGGCGAAATTTGGCTTCATTTTGTATTCGTTCGAATTGTTTCAAATATCGCCAATGGGAAACTTTATGAAATGAGTGAATTTCTCCTGCCAATTAATCACAAACTTTGATATCTATGTCTTTGAAAATGCTTTACAGGGGCAGTCATCGCAAGGGAATATGGCTTGCCATGTATAATCGATGCTGAAAATGCAACAAGAATTTTCAAGTCAGGTAATACTGCTCTTAATCTTGTGAGCTTCTGTAAATCACAAATGTTGTTTTATGTTCACAAAAAGTCCGCTTCTCATGTACAGTATTACAGTTTGTGGTTCCGGAATTTTCTGGAAAAATGAGTATTATTTTAAAACCTTGAGGAAAGATTAAATTGTGTATTTTATTTTAATTGTAGATAAATTATTAGAAAATAAGAATAAGGTGTAAGGACCTTTGCAAAAACCTAACAGTTACATTTAAGTTAGCTTTAACTATATTTATAACATTGTGGAATAGTTATTGGAATAAAAACTAATTTCAGGTGACGAAGTTTTACTAGACGCCACTAAAGGCTTCATTACAAAACTATCCAGTGACTTGAATTCAACAGGTGATATTGTAAATATGCAAAACGATGTGTAGGTTGATTAAATTGTTTTTTAACGATCTGCATTGATATTCTACAGAAATAAGTCTAAATAAAATTATTTTTATTGATTATTTCATTTCCGTTTATATGAAAAATATGTAAATTAATTAGCAAAACTCCTGATCTACAAAATAAAAAATGTTCAATAAAACAAAATCTTATACACCTTTACGCTCGCTATACGGACGCTCTTTATATATTATGGCACTGTTTCGATTTACGGCCTACAATGTTTCGTTATATGGCCAAAAAATGCTGTAATTAACGAAAGTTGCCAAAAAGTGTGATAAGTTACCCCAATTTGCTTATTGGGCTTAAACAACTTATGGGTTTCACTTCGTTTAAGAAGGAAAAAAATGAAAATCACGATATAGAACGCATTGATTCGTTCTACGGCTTTTCGCTTTACGGCCAACTTTTCCGGAACATATCTAGGCCGTAAAGCGAGGTATGGGTGTATTTCAATTTTCCCGGTGCTTCTAACATTTCGTTTTGTACTTTGGTGTAGATGATAGCCAGTGAGACTACTGCTCGCAACGCCATCTATTGAACAGCAGTCGCAAAGTAATCGAGCCAAAAAAAACTAGCTTCGTATAGTTCCTTGGTTTCTGAAGTTTTGGGTATCTGTAGGTTTGTTACGTTTATTGGAATTTGGGCACTTTTGAAAAGTTCGATCTTACTTAGACACTGATTTATGTGAATAATTTATCAAGTTGGTGCACAGTTCTAGTAAATTAAATCCAGTGTACGACGAAATTAAGCCTAATTCTACCTTCCAAGTTTAAAATCCCAGTGGCGGACATTTAAAAGAAATCGTTTCTAGGTAAGCCTTGATTGTATTTCATTTTGATTTTAGAGTTTGATTTTTGCTTATACACTAGTATAAATAATGCCAGTAATAGTGTTAAGTTCGTTAACGAGTTGTGCCGCGTTGTTATGATTCTTGGTGTCTCAAACGCCATGAAGATTTCTACCTTGCCCAGACCTTACCTGCTTTCAAATTTGACCTTTATTGGCTTAGTTTTAAAGGGCTGAACAGGATATCAACGATTTCCTCGCTTTTGTAGACCTGCTTTTTTACATCTTCTAAGTTCTTCGAAAGCGACGCGGAATTTTCCAAAAAAGTTAATCCTCCTAGAGTTGAAATAACTCTTTAAAAAATCAAGTACAGGGTGTCATCAGAGTGCTATTCACCAGCTGATCAGCTTCAGACCCATACTGTTAAGACCAATGGCTTATTGACTATTATAAGTGCCCAAATGGCGTTCATGCGGAGGATCAGTATCTTTTGTCATTAATTGCATAGCTTACTGAATTATGGGATTCCATCTTTATTTTCCTATCAAACCGTGTACTTGCAATAATTTGCTCCTTCGGTATTTCCTCTCTGATAACTCTCTTTTCCTATTTTCGTTAATTTCTATCGTGCCCATGTTGTTGATGTGAATGTAGTTGAATAAGTTTCATCATACGCGCCAAGGTAAAATTATATACAAACAAGCTAATTTAGTATGCCCAATATATGTAGCTCCAAATATGTAATGAGCAATGTTGCATATAGATAGTGTACAACAGTAGTTATTCATTCCAATACTGCTAATAAGGTTACGGTTCCAGACAACAGACAATTGCTGTCAAAGCCGGTCATTTTTTTTACCAAATTTTCCATGACGTTTTTGTCGTAACTATGGTCTATGGACATATCCATCCTCCAAGAATGGAAACATAGTGTATTAAAACGTAATTATTATCCTAAGTGGTAATAATACCAATGCCGCTAATTATTAATTGGTTTTAGTATGTACTTATTTCCGCCCAAAATGATTTTGGATAAGAAAGTGCTTTATCATGTTGCTAATGATCCAACAATTAACTCTTCCTTAAATTTCAGGTAGGTGTAATTAGTTCAAGGATTACTAATTGCTGGCATGCATTGGTAACATGACTTTACAACATAATAGAATTTAGTAGTAGATGAAGTTAATTCAATTCATTTTTGAACCAACAGTGTAGCTCTCAAATCAGCAACTCTAAAAAGGATTTGTATGTGGTGCTTCGTTCGTTGTAGCAGGAGCATTATTCACAAGAGCCTAAGTTTGACTTTCAATGCATACATTTTCGACATTGATATTGTCCACTTTTATTTTATTTCTGGAATTATAATTATGAAGTTTGGTTGGGTTTAATAATTATTGCAAGCATGATAAATATTGATTGTGCCAAGATGATTTCTTTTATTTCACGGAAATTATTTGATGCATTTTGTGAGCAATTCACCTTCTGCTAGTTATTCCATGCACGAAATTACATGACTTTACTTCATTGTTTTAATGGCGATAGTAGTATATACCGAGACACAGCGTGGTGAACAAAAATCGAGAAACACCTATGTACAGCTTGACTATACGAGCCTTCCTAATTTACTAAAGCTTTCACCTGCTATTTTTAAAATGTTCAATCTCAGCTCCTTGATATGCAACAAATTTGGCAATTTCTCACAAAATCGTTGATCAAAATTATAATATGTCTAAGGGGCAATAAATCATTGTAATTCAGGACCATTCTCCTCCTTTAAAAATGTAGTAATTTTAATCTATGCATAATTATTGTTTCTCTGCAGTATCCTACGTTTAAAAAATTGCATTATACTTTCCTGCGCATTTAATATAAAAGTGAGATTTCTTATTGTTTTGTAAAAGTTCTAGTTTGTAGTCCAAAAAAATTAAATATCACTTGCGATATAGACAAGGAAACTTTCTAATGTATGTTCAAATGACTAGGTATGGCTTAGACTTCTAATGACATTCGCCATCAATAGATTTTGATCAGGTTTATTTGCGTCAGCCGACGTCATATTTAAGGAGTTGTTGTTACACAAGCTGCTCTACAAAAAGTACAACTATTTTTTGCGCCTCTATTGAAATTTACCTAGTATTTGGAATCATGATGAGAAGTTTTTTATAACATGATCATGAAATGTTGTTTTGTGAAGAGGTGCACCACAAGTGTGAAATGCTTGTGAAATGCATGGCCCACTGAAAACGATGTCTTCTGAAGAAGAAAGGAAACTTTTTACCCTCAGACTGCCCTTTTGCCTACCTCAATGAAGTGAAACCAGAGTCCAGAAAACAGACCTACATGACTTTGATACCGGGCAATGGGCACAGCTTCGCCGAAACGCGTATTCTCACCTTGAGACGTCAAGTTACGAAGGTTTCTTTTTTTAATTATACACGGGAGTTATTGAAGTCATTCCCATCCATTAAAAGTGATGCTGAAACTAGTATTTGTAAGCCTTGCTTAGGCTGCTTCAGCTAACCTGCCTGCCTGCATCCTGGCAAGGCCAGCCTGTTTGACGTTTGTCTCGCTATTTTTTTTCAAGTTTCTCAAACCTTAAAATTTGACATTTTACATTTGTCTCCAGGCCACCATGTGATGCAAAAATTGTTCAGCCTCCTGTACACTCCATCAGACCAGACTCTTCGTTTCCGATGCAAATTCTATGGGCATGGAAACCGTCGTCGCTGTCGCCATCGCTGTCTTAGCCACAGTTTTTGTGGGCTCTCTCATAGCCCTTATCCTAGTCATTCGACACCGTTACTGTCGCAGACTAGATCTCATTTCACAGCAGCTAGCGGATAGCAGGTGAGAACGCTTGTGTGATCATTATGGATTTGGGAAGAACTGTTAGGTAGTGCGCCGAGCAGGTCGAGACAAATTAATCTTTCTCGGTAATAATTATAATGTAGCTAATTTAAAATACCTGTTTCAAAAGACTTTCATAAATAGTCAGATGGGAAGACATTAACAGTTTCCTAAAATATACATGTATGGCCTTGTTGTGACTTCAATTTCTCTTCTAGGCCAGATGTTCACTTGATAAATGGCAAGGATGACCTGCCTGATGTCGAGTTGGACGATGTCTGTCTACATCCAGATATCGAGAAGATTCTCGATGATGATCAGTGGGTCGATGATGCCACGTAAGTCATTGATATTTTTTTTTTTTAAAAACGAAACGAAAACTGATTTTTAACCCCTTGATATTAAACTATAAATAAGATTTTCGGTGGGTTTCAACAATACCAATTTTGTAATCAACCGTTACATTTTCATCCATCTATAAGACTGTAAAGACCTTTTGAAAACTAAGCGAAAGTGATTGTGCTGATGTATAATTTTTAATCACTTTATTATCACGTTTAGAGGCCTAATCCCACATTGTCTGGCTATCTTGAAGACTTGTCATCAGTTGACGGAACGTCTTGTAGCCATGACCATGGGAAACGTTCAGCACCAGCCGCATAAGCGGCTGTGGAACATAATCGAGGTGGCCAAGCGCATCAGCCCTCGGGTTGATGATGTGGTGCGCTCAATGTACCCTCCTTTAGATCCCCGACTACTGGAAGCCAGGTGGGTGATATCAATTCTGTTGTTATTTAATCCCTGTGTTTTGTTACCCGTCAAAATGTGCAGATGTTGATCATCAAAATCTGAATTAATGGATTCCAGAACGACGGCACTTGTATTATCGGTCACTCACTTGACCCTGGTCACACGTTCTGTGTGCCAAGTTACTATTTTCGATTGGATTCAGGACTCGCTGAAGGAAATGGAGGATCATCTATCAGTAAGCAAGCGTTGATTTCATTGTCGTTTTTAACCAGCTTGTCCAAAATAAACTTTTGGAAAAACATTGGAAAATATGTATATTCGAAATTAACGTAATCCTCGGCATTACTTTGTACAGTTTCATGGAATTAAATTGCATTTATCCTTCTTGTCTTAGGTATTGCGTGATGCAGCAATGGCCATGGATGACAGCGGAAAGTCCATCGTTGCATCAGATACACAGACGTCTTTCATGGGAAATCATGTCACCATCATTTCGTAGCTTCGCAATGTTTGGAGAAAGAATGAAGCGGCACGATGCCTAATTTAAGATGCACGAAGCGAGTCTTGAAAACAATCCAGAGTGCCTATTAATATTAACTACTATTTTTGTAATACGTTCAGCTTAAACAACATGCGTTGTGCTTCCAATGCCATGCATTGTGCCCTTTGGTGCATTGGTGGTATGCTGTTGAATACTCCAAATATAGGAAAAAGTTGGTTGGACATCAAATATTATGTCTATTCCTTTCACTGTTTTACCCTCTTCGTATTATCTTTTAAATTGCCCTGGCCTTTCTCCTTAAATATATATATGGTCAGTGCTGGATCCAGAAGAAAAATAATACCCTTT
>JAQGAE010003124.1:0-15607 GCA_034696685.1 Julus scandinavius | reverse complement strand
AATGCTACTCTCCTAACTGACGTTTAGGTGACTCTCTTAGCTAAGAGAATATTTAGGAGACTGTGCGAACAAGGCTTAAGTTTCATGCACATGCTAACACTATTGGAAAAACTCGTTTTTCTACTGCTGTTTGCGATGTTTAATTTCCTCCCATCGTCATGCAGTTGATTGCACGCGTACAAGAATGTTAAATAGCGCAAACGACTTTGTCTGTGTATATAAAAAAAATCAATATTTTTAATACCTTAGCTATAAAGATGGTGGAATTTCTGGTAAATAGGAATTTCGTCCAAGCCCTTCCCCTCGGGGAATGTGCTTTCTGCTGTTTTTATGATGTTCGCGAATTCATGTTTGCTTAAAAATAGTGTCATTATTATGCTATGCAAACTGAAATGGTTTCATGCAAATGAGTTGATCATTGTAATTTATTTAACTGGTGCACGCAATGCGTCTTATCAGTGGGTTGTAAAAACATGCGCACGTTGGATATGGAAAAAAAATTGCGAGGATGCTGCAGGTGTAATTATGCGTCTCGAAATAAAATTTGCATGAAGAATTTGCATTGTTAACGTGGGCGATTGAACCCACGCAGTTTCTCCTATATTAAAATCTTTGCAAAACGAAGGGAAATTGCTGAAATATTAATGATGGCGAACGTTTGTTTGAAAATCACCATTCTCTCGTATAACGCTTGATGGAACATCTTATTAAGCCTCGCTGAAGCCATGTTCCATGTCGATGGAATATTGAGTTTACTTAACGTTGTACTGCTGTAAATTCACTTGTTTTTATTACTTTTCTGGACAGGCTAACTGCCCCCTCTTGTGCTCGTAAATTGGAACTGCTGGATGTACATTATAAACGTTTTAAACGCGAGTGGCACGTGCTTCTAGGGTCATTCCTCCCCCCCCCCCCCCCAGTTTTTCTCCCATCTTTTCTATGACATATTGTCCATTTAGTTTACGATGTTTTATACCTCGTTAATATTTCACGCAAACCATTATAGGAACTTTGAACTTATAAAACATGATGCACATATAAGTCATATTTTGTTTGTTCGATTTTGTGTGGATTTTGCAAACGTGCGCAGACATTGAGCAATATTTGTTCAAGGAAAGTTAGATACTCCATCCTGAGCACCTCCATTGTTCTCTTTTAGATGAAATTACCAATTCAAGTTCGTTTGGATTACTATTTATAGTTTATGATTGGAATTGGAAATCCAAGTATTACTCGTCATGTTGTTGAGATTATATAACATTTTGTCGTACCTGAGGACCTAAACGGATTTGCATGTAATTCATCCATTATGAAGTTTATAAGATTTAATCACTAATTTGATTGTCATATGTCTACTTTATATCATTATTCAAACTACATTAACTGGATTAACAAATGTTGCAGGAATTTTAAAGATGTAGTTGGACGTCCATTTGGTTAATAATAACGTTCCTTTTTTATACAGTAATAACTTCAGGAATATAGATTTCACCCCGCCATGCAGACAATGGGTTACTAAGTTGAATTTAACTGAAATAATATTGAGTTTTCCTTTGGGAGTTACCTTGCATAAACAGGTTATTTTCTATTTGCTGAATATTAAATTTTCTATTAGGTCTTTTTATCATCACTATACCAAGCTTATTCGTTTAAATAATAAACGAAGCTACTTTGTTATGTTATAAGACAAAACGGATTATTCGAACTCTAAAGCTTATGGTCGGTTGGTTGCATTCAAAACAAGTAGCTTCTTTTGAATTAATTTACTGGAGCATGCTGCAACAGGGCATTGTTATGCTAATTAGATGTGATCCCTTATGAAATGATGGCACTTGAGGAAAAGCAATATTTGGAGATGACTGACGGAAATTAAAAGATGAATATGCTTTGATAAGCTCGACATGATCTTGTCACATCGTTTTGCAAATATGGCTTCTGTAACGAGATTTTAATTATTAATATTTTTAATTGGAAAGCTCATTGATGTTGATGTTTCCTTTACGCTTAGTTTGGTGAAACTACTTGGCTTTAATGCGATGCAACTGCTCTCGTAGCCTTATTCTATAGTAGTATTAAGGCTCATCGATTTTTCGGTTTTAAAATGTGTGTTGGGAATATCCTGTACGCCATTAAAATTTGCCTGAAGCGGTTTAAGTTTCAATAGAGAGCGTAGTAACCTAACTATATAAACAATGGCAAATAGCTTTTTGGCTTTTCAATTCACTGTCGTGTTGAAGTTATGCTGGCTATTGCATTATACACTCAACCATTCTCGACTTTCTGCTTATAATGTATAGATCTTCTTTAAAAACCTTTAACAAGATCGTTTGCAGCTCGTAGATAGATAACAAAACCTGATGGAGAATCGTTTTGTACAATATCATGCTTTAGAACTAAAAACTGTAAACGATGGCACACGTTTTATGTCTCCAGAGATAAAAAAACCTGAAATAATCTAAGCTGCTTAAATTGAAATGGCAGCGGAATTATGGCAATTTTGAGTTAATCCGAGGAACTTCAGTTTATTAAGATGTACGTTTTCTTTGTTTCAGATGTCAACATGGTTGCTGAGCCCAAATCGCACCAAACAGGCCGCAAAAGACAGAATCTTACAAATACTGGCAACGATTGGTAAATTTACCTTATTTATTTATGTTTCTTTCTTGCATGCTTTGTGATATGTAGGGGTATGTTTTATGATCAGGGTTCACTCAGACATGGAAAACTTTGGAATAGTCAGGGAAGAATGATTTAGTTTTAAAATAGATAGGCAAATTCAACAAATGCTGTATTTGATTTCACAAAACTAGTTATTAGTTAATCGCAGAAGGCAAGAGATGGAACACAGCCTTGCATCTATAAAAATAAAGAATTCCAATTTTAATTATTCTAATTTATTTTAATTTATGCCGTCAAGTTATGTAAATAAATATTGCCAATTTTTTTTACTCGTTTTTCCCAGAGAAATTAACATTTAAAAATAACTATTTAATTCCACGAATATTCGCTAACCATCTAATAAAAAAGTGCTTGTTTTTATAGTACTAGTTTAAACTATGTTGGCAATTTTAATTCAATATGGTTTAACATGGCTGCAAAAAAAGTACAGAAGTTGTTAGACGTAGTTTTGAATTTTTAGTCGCCAGGATGGTCACAAAAAATTGTTTTAAAAACTGGAAAAGTAAGGAAAGTTGAGAATTTCATTTCTGGGTGGAAACCTGATGATGATGATGTTTTAACTTCAACTTAGTGCAGTAAATTCAGTTGAATTAACTGTAATAATCCACATGGTCTAACATTTAATCATTGAAGTTCTGTTGATTTAAACTAATTTTGTTTCCTGTTTGCTGGGCATTTGCCTTTGCCCTTTCATGAAGTTTAATTGTATTCTTTTTTTTTTTTTCAGGGATTATTACTATGATAGGTAAGCAATTTTTATTTTTTCTCTTGGTGTTATACTTGTTAACCATGAAATCGTTGGCAAATTAAGGCATTAAAACTGCTCCTGGGTGGCTATAATTATTTTTAGGTGCTATATATACACACACCTGCATGCCACTGTGAAATGAGGAGTTGTTATTCATTGGATGGCTTTAAAACCCATTATTGCACAGCTCGCTGCACGCATTGCCCTCGATTTATGCGTGTTTTATTGTGAATTCTGGGAACCACTCGCAGGATTATTGCAAATGCATTTGTGACATAAATCAGAGCGTAGCGCCATGGTAGATGGAGAAATAAAGGGGGTTTTGTGGAATATGCGAAGCAAGCCATCTCTGTATACTGCAAATGCAGATTGCACCGAAACTTCCCTTCGTATCGCACAATTCCAACACGGTTTTCCAAAATGCTTTATGACAGGTATTCAGCTTATGTAGGGCAACGCGACGAACAAAGAGCATGCTTTTCTCTGTGCTAGCTCTCCGAGCATTTTCTTTTTTCCATCATAATTACTTGTGCATTTGTGAGTAGCCATTTGGGATGCATTTTGATTGGCAATTACGGTAGTGTCGTTACAGGATAGCTTGTTTCATCGCCCTGAACTTTCAGCATGTAAAAGTCTTGCAGCATGGCCTAAATGCTGAAATCAATCTTACTAAAATCCCAGAAGAGCTCCCCACGAGACTCCTTCTTTGGTGTGGTCCACGAGGAATCCTCGCAACGTCGAGGACTATTTGGATTTAAGGGAAAACCAGAACTCCCAACAGGCCGAGGGCGTCTATGTTGATACGGCACTTCCTCTTGCGTGACGGCGCATCAGGAGCTTAGTGGCGACGTTACAGTTTCACCTTTGGGGGGCTCAAGTTCGATTTGTTGGTTTCTGCGAGCACTTGCCATTGGAGTGTCTTGTACGGTGACGTTGACTTTATTCCTTCCAACTCTCTTCGCTCACTGCTCATGCATAAGACCACAGTTTTGGAAAACTACAAATAGGCCCTTCTATTCTTCAGCTTCAATAAGTTTCTAGCCTTTCAGCAGGCTCATCCTTTTTCCAAACGAGTTCCAATTGTGTGGCAAGTTCTCCAGAATGGACTAGTTTTTTCATCCCTTCTGGCGTCTTGCTTGCTTTTGTTTGTTCGCACTATTTGACGTCACACTTGACAAAATTGATCTCCCATGAAGCATAATGAATGAAGATGTCGCAATAAAATGGTATTGCTGGTTATAATGAAATGCCGTAATATGTCTATGCTTTGGACCAGTTTGTGGTCTTTTTGAAATTCTGAAAAGTAGCGCAATAATTAGGGCCCGAAACTGGCCAGGTCAAATGGAATGAACTCTCTCTTTTGGGATATGGCGTCATTTTTACTAACTGGTTAACAATTGCGGGTATATTCTCATAAATTTCTGTTCCGAGGTTACCCCATCATGTGGGGTAACTTTGGGCCAGGAAGTTACCCCGCTCACTTCTAGTTTTTGACTATCGTAACATATAGTTTTACTTATGTGTTTGATATTCACAGGAATAATAGTCAAAGCATATAGGAATCGCTATATTGACTTGTTTTTCCAGGCGCGGTTTTAGTGCTCTCGTCCAAGATGAAAGTTTGACGACATTAGCGAAAACACAAAACAGGTGTTACAATAAAATTGCTCGTAATTTGGTTTATGCGAAATTTAGAATATTGGGAAGTCACAACAATATGACGGAAGAGTGCTTCTTTCCAACTATCAGAAATAGCACCATTGAAATATGCTCGAGACATTCCAACCGGGCAAGACGCG
Source organism: Julus scandinavius (assembly GCA_034696685.1). Lineage (NCBI taxonomy): Eukaryota > Metazoa > Arthropoda > Diplopoda > Julida > Julidae > Julus > Julus scandinavius. The sequence continues at coordinate 10,381 of JAQGAE010003124.1, read as the reverse complement.
ATGACTGGCTCAAAAAGTTAACCCAACTCATTCCCAAAGTATCTACATTTTACTGCACCAAATATACATATAGGTATTTCTAAAGTCTTTATAATGTAATACGTCATTTGAAACTTTTAATGCTGTGTTATGCAATGATAGTCTTCAGCAGGTTGTTGATCTTTTTGCGGAAAAAGGTTTCGGTTTCACTCTGGTTGTGATGGTATTTTAGGAAATCCTGCTTCGCATATTCGTTAAGACTCGCTTAAATTGTCTATTTTTTGTCGATGTGTTTTTTTTTTACTCTCGGCATCGAAATACGTAAAAAGTATATTCTAACTTTAGTGAGGTTAATTGCAAGTAGGTGAGTGAAAGTATGAGTGTGTGGCTCGGAATAGAAGTCGAGCTAATGTGAAATCTGGCCCAGGTTCTCGTCTTGGCCCACTTTTTTGCACACATGTTTTTAAGGATATTTCTCGCATGGGCATATGACACACTGCTTTGGAACGCTTGTTATTTTTTCCCCTCTGTAAATGCCATTCGACCGGGCATGAAAAATGAAAAATAAATAACTTGTGTTTTTTACAAACGTCATACGTTCTCATACTTGTCACCATCTGCACTGGAAGGAGTGATAGGAGTGTGCCGAGGAAAAACGAGCCGATATTTTTTGTATCAAGAATGCACACTGAAATATCCTGGCGTTGCGAAATGAGGATGGGGGATATATTGACAAATGTAGCGCGACTGACAATGTTTTCAAGTTCTGTTTTTCCTTTTTCAGATTTTGTAGTTTTTAAAGGATTGGTGCGGTTTTTGAGCGTGTGTTACATAAAAAATGTGCTCAAAACTGTCATGAAATACCCGGAAAATTAATTCAGCCGCAACTCTTGATATACTAGGATGTGAAGTTCAGAAGGAATTTACCATCCTCACGTACGCGTTTTTTGGCAAATGTGACTATTGCAAACAAACTTTAAATCTATATCTACATGTACATGATAAAACAAGAAGCAGCTATACTAGCAGAACTGGAGTTTTATTTCAATTTGTTAACGCCCTGACGAGACGTGGTTTTAACTGCCTGTTTGCTTATCGTCGATAAAACAGCATGGCACAGACTTTCGAAACCTTAAATTTGTAATAAAATTCTCTTCAAGTACCATATGTGACTGAGATATCAAACAGATTGAGAACTAGGAGGACAAACATTGGATTTCTCATTGCCTAACATGATGTAACTATTTTTATGTAGCTTATGTCACATTGTCGACTTGTAAAATTGAATTTGGCCATCATCATCATCAATAACCATGGGCTCGGTCTCTGAGGCCTGCTTCAACAAATTTCTAACTCTGTCCTGTGCTAAGTGGGGCAACATCTATCTGTAGACTTAGCCGCACTTGCACATGATTTGGGCATTGCAAAGGTGTCGAGTTAATGTACTTGCGTTGAGGCTAAAAAAAACCCAGTTTTGGTCAACATTGTATTATCGATTTAAGTTTCTTCTCAAGCTGAGAGCATTTCTTTTGGTTTCGATAATCTAGCCTCTTGCCTCTGACTTTGTGGACTTTTCGGTGGTAACAAAGACTATGATCATTAGAACCTGTCTAATGAGTTAATCAGACTTTTGCGGTCACTTAATTGGCATGGATATTCTTGAGCCGCATTCGGAAAGATTGATCCGGACAGTGTATCTATTCAGCTTTGGTTTGGCCTAGTTAACGTATGTGAAAAAAAGATGAAAGTCTTAGATGTCCATGGCGACAACTGCCATCGATTGATGGCGTCCTGCCACTATCCTCGGAGAGCTTTGGCCAATTTCAAATGCTACGGTTAAATGGCTAGCTGGCCGAATGCCACCATTTCAGGAGGGAAGTTGACCATTACTATGCTCCCTGATGTGATGCCGCGCTATCGATGGTAATGAATATTGCCTGATCGAAATTGCGAGCATATCTTTTCTGAAGTGTGAGGGCAGGATATGGATATGTATACTCGGGCTGATTTTTTTAGAAATAGCCCTGTCTGAGTCGTGCCAGAATCTTGAAGTGGGGGTTTTTTGTTACCCGGGAATTAGCGTTTTCCTGGAGTGCTTCTTATAAGCTCAAAGTGATGTGTAAAAACTAGGGTTTAAATGTGCATGATTTGATGGAGTAGGACGAAATTCAACAACTGTTTTAATGTCTGCTGCTTCAGGTGAAATTACGTGCAATTCCGCATCACCCTCTCTTACCCAGCAGAAAATCTAATGTACTTCATTCAATTTAACTGCAGTATGTTTTGCAGTTAATGGCAGAATTTAATTAAAACTGCAAATATTTTTGCAATTATGAACTATGGAAAAAGTGCGTTTTTATGCAATAAAATTACAATAATACTGCTGTAGAAGTGCAATTACAATTGGCAGAAAAACTGCTGTAGAAGTGCAGAAATGCAGTAAATATGAAGCAAGAAACAGAAGTTTTTCTGAATAACTGCAGTTTCAAAACTGCAATTTCATGGGTTCCGGCTCTTCGGCTTAATCAACGATTTCAGAAGAGTACAAAATAATAATTTGCCTCCACACTTTTTTTTCATGAATCATAAAATACATAGTAGTAAATGCACTTGTGCAATGCAAGAATCGGCAACTGCATTGGGCACATTTTTGTTTAAAAAAATAACGATTTGTAAATATACTAATCGCTAATTTATAAAATATCAATGATAAATTAAATTAATATCGATATTGTTTTATAAACTCCTGCATTGTTGGGAGGTGTTCTAGGTCTTCCAAATTACAATTTGTATGCTCTCACTTCATTTGGAAAATAAATTGAGGTCATCTATCCTAGTGTGGCTTTTAGCTTGCTTTACCAAAGTAAAACTAATCGCTTCAGACAATTACCAATTTTGATGGTTTTGAGTTGTGATCTACGACGAGCCAACGATCCAAGACCAATACACTAAATGATTTGTCCTCGTCTTGTCGAGGTGAAACAGCATCTTTCAAATCTTGTGCTAAGTCATTTTTGAAGATGACTAAGGAACATTTGCAACAGGGTTCACTGCTAATGTGCCATTGTGTCATCCGTTATTTTTCATTAACGCTGGCGGACTTGGTGGGTGGTCTACCGTATTCAACTAATGTGAATGAATATCACCCATGTTCACACTGAAACTGAGATCATTGTTTCGGTTTGAGGAAAAGCGAGGTAGCGCTCCATGACGAGGAAGTTCTTGCGAAGATAAGCGAGCTGAAGAAAGACGTTCAAGTATCAATCTCTCAAAAGCAGCTGTTACTTAGTAAGCATTCTCCAATTTAGCACGGCTTAACGTTTTCCCCACTGCTTGAATGCCAAGAGACAGCATGGGCGGTGACGTCAGGACATGGTGGCGTTTAAAGAGTCGTTCATTCACCCAAGTCGTAGCGTCTAGATACAATAGTAACGGTACATGACAATGTTTTTGGCTCCACCCATCCGGGGTGGACTGGGACACCTAAAGATTATCCGGTGAGCCCTTCCATTGAGACATTTGTTCCACAACACTTACTTTAACCAATCCATCTCTGGTCCTCATTGTGTGTATTAGCACTGCTGCAATTTGATCACTTAGTTTGCACTTTCTGACATTTTCCTCCTCAAGACACTCTTGGGGATTCAAGGTCCAAAGAGTTGACAGAAGTGCTTTACTCTAAATTGGGATTCATTGAGTGTAAGAGGCGAAAATTAATCTTGTGTGCCATATTTTCGTGACTAAACATCGATATATGGTTGGCATAATTATTGAATACCCTTGACCAAGCAAATCCAAAAGTTATTAATGTTCAATTTATCGATGTCTAAGCCCCAAATGGCGTAGGGACATTTTCCTGGAAATAGGCACCACCCTCCCCTACCGTAATTTACGGACTGTGGGATACAGCGTTGAATTGATTGGAGTTTACTTAATTGAAATCAAGAGATTTCTGATTGGGTACTGATGAACTATGTCCATCAAGTAGGAATTAAAAGTACTTACATGTATGTACTTGCCCTTACAATTAGCCAAGATCAGTGCTGATGCAAAATGCTGGTTTCCAATTAAATATTGTTCTTCGAAAACTTGTTAGTTTAACTTTGAGAAAATGTGAACTAATGTGGAAGTAATAAGTCACATTTAGTGCTTTGAAGACTTTCCACAATTTGAATATCATTTTGACGCATTGACCCACAACTAACATGCTTATATTTATTGCTCCTGAACAAATTAATTCCTATAAAGGCGCAAGTCATAATGTTCTCTGAGAAATTTTGCCATAACCTTCTTTCTGACTTTCTCGGAAGTTGTCCTCTTAGTCTCAACTATTCCAAGATTGCACACACGCAACAACAACAATGCCAGACAATCATGGTTTTTGCGTTGCACCCTAATTGGACGTTGCGCCATCTTTTCTCGGTTCTTGGAAAGGGTTGCCTGTACACTTCGTCAACGTTTTTCCCTCCAGATGGTCGACTGGGGCCATGCCATCTGCAGGAAGGCTTCTACAAACAGTAATTGCTTGTTCAGACTTTAATGCCCTCATTAAATAGTGTCGTTTATTTGTGGTTCGTGGCTTGAACGATCATATAAGCATTCCGTGTTTTGTATTGTTTCATCCAACAACAGTAAAGCGTGTCACACTTAATTTTGGTAGCGCTGTGTTTTTCTAGATTGTAGTGTGTGCGTTCTTCAAAGTCGTGTTCGTGTACTTGGCAAAAGATGCTGTTGTACCAGAGAGTGCCTTTGTCGAGTCTCTTGTCTGACTGATAGTCTCTGCCATATTTTATATTTAGCATTGCACGATTACATGCTAGACGTTTGTTGATAGAAGCACAGTCAGGAAACTGCACGAGGGGGATTTGTCTACTATACTGATGCAACTGAGGTGATTTTTTGATTATAATGAAATGGCCCGTTTTAAAATGAAAGTATACAAAGGTTTTTTTGTGGAATGCTGTCTTCTTATTTCGAGCACTCTGCCAGTATTTACACTGACTCTTTTGTTTGTTTTAGCTATTTTGGCTGCGTCTTAAAACGTTATTTACGACATTAATATTTAAATAGATGTTGCCTGCTTTTAAGCAATATTTACATTTGTGCACAATGTAGGCCAGGGCGCATTCGTAGAGAAACTCACAAAAAGATGTACTGAATGAAACACTGCTATTTGATGGCTTACAGGAGGCCTTATGCTGACTGTCAGATCCTATACAATGGATAGACTAGTTAGTTTTGGCTCCAATGCATTAAAAATCTCACAACGTGCTGCATATACAATATAAGCTAAAAGGTGAATTCAGAAACATGGAAGTACTTTAGACTTGGATTTGCGATATTGGAGCATTTGCATTGTCCTCCCTTATACTGTGAGGAATGCTACTTGTAAAGCTATACCACTGTTTGTAAGCTTCATAGAATTGGTTAGGAAGATTGCCTTTTCAGCAAACGATGGTAAATATATATATATATATATTTGAAAACAAATCTATAAACTATTCTACTAGCCTTGTGCAAGATTATCTTAAAACCATTTCACATCGAATATGGTCTTATTGCTTGAGTAAAGTATGCTTGTCGTTTACACAAGGACATCCAGGGTGCAGAATCTGTGTTATGATACAAAAATATGACTGTGACAGTGTACTGCTCTTGAGTATTTGAAAACAACTCTCAAATTCTGTGTGGCATGCCATATGCTTTCATCTTCACGACAACCTGATTGTAGAAAAAACATTTGAAAGTAAATCTGAACGAGTGAAAGTTCTTGTTGAGTTGCGAAGGTTTCCTTTGCTTGATGTTGGAAATTTAAACCAAGGTATTGGCAGTGGTATTTTTGTTGGAAATCAACGTGGTAAGAAATCCATCCCACGTTTGTGCTGTTGCCAAAATTGCATTACATTTCCCAAAAATAACTTTGTGAGCTTTCCTTTTTTGAAATCAAATCAATTTCTAGCATCGCACACGTGAAATATGCACTAATATCCGGTTGTACCTCAATTGCATCGTTAAGTGTCATCTTCATTTAAAGCGAATTCCTAGTCTCATGGCAAGTTCATACAATTGCTTTGATTGTATACTGCACACCCAGATCTACATGTACTATGTGCAAAAGACTACCTAGGATTTGAACATGGGAATTCACGTACTTCCAACTGTAGCTGATGTGATCAACTTGGGATGATGCCATGATACGACTGCTTCAAGTCATAAGTTAGCATTTGCCATTGTAACTGTCAATGATTTCTCATCAAGTTGTTTGTAATTTAATGACAATTTTGGCTTGTGTGCTCCTCCAATAGCTCTTTCGTTTTTCTTCTGTTTTTATTGGCATCCTGTATGTGCCGTGATCCTAAATTTAAATCGATGCGTTTTGTAATGGCAACACGCAGGGATAATGTTTAGACAGAAAACCATTTATAGCGATGGATTTTTCAGGCTGGAGTCCTGAATTAGAATGTGATATCACCGGATTCACTATTTTTAACTTGGAGAGAGCGCAACATTTTTATTTATGAGGTAACCTTTAAGCGTCTGACCATATACAGCTGCAAAGTTTCTTTTGGTTTGGCAAAAAATAAAAAATAAAAAAGCGAGGTGCTGTAAGCTTGCATTGCTCCAACAAGAGTTTAACCTCGTGTTAATTTTATGGCATTGTCTCTTGACTTTGTTTCTTTGATGTTAACATACGGGCTCACTCTTCCTGGAGATACGCCATCGAGTGATGATATTTCATGGCAAATATATCTGCCCGCATGATAAATATGTCATTGGGAATCACAGCTGCTGCTTATCACGTTAACATGAATTATCCTGAGTTGCTCCTTCAAGATCCCCTTAAGTCTGCTGCGTTCAAGATGTTGCTCGACATATGTTACGAGAAGAATTTTTGAACCCCTTTGCTTTTCAGTCCTAGGTACAGGCGAAGATTTACACCAAAAACGGGCGGTTTTTGGGTAAAACTTTTTAGCTTGGCACCTCTTTCTTGACATGGTAAATATTTTAAAAATTGGATGTGGACCAAGTTTGCTTGGAATTAGTAACAACATTTGGCCTGTCCCTGGGGAATTGTCAAATCGTTTTTACTGCGTCATGCCAAGCTGGTCGTTATATCAACATGTTACTCGATTTTTATGAAAAACTGGCAATTTCTTTTAACGTTTGGTTTGGTTTCGGCTGATTTTACAGTCCATTGTGGCTTTTGCATGACAGCGAAATTGGACTTGCAGTTTCTTTGTGAAACATTGAATCAGTTATACTTGTACTAGTAAGACAATTTTGCAAAAGCAAACAGAAAGATGAAGTGCAAATTGTTATTTTGAGTTAAGTTTATTTTTTTTTTTTAAATTACTGAAAAATTGAACTTTTAATAAATATTGCATTTTTTTTGCCCATAGCCTCGCATTGTTAATCACAAGTATGAAGATGGCATTTTAATTAGTTGTAGATTTTAATTGAAATATAGCAAGGGGGAAAAAACGTTTTTATGGTTCTAAGTAGAAAATCAGTCATTGCAGTGCCCATTATAAAATGTGTTTTAAAACAATTTCTTTGACAGGAAGTGGTTAAGCATAGTGTCACATTTTTGAATTTCATTATTGAATTCCAGTCGTCAGTACATGTATTATAGAGTGTTTGCATTTTTCGCTAAACGTACTTTGGGGATTATTGACTATAAATTAACTTAATGTTATCAAGGGATGCATTTTTCATATTTATGCATAATGCATGTTTTAATTAATAAATTCAGATAGTCGGGTCCTATTTTGAAAGCGTGTTGTTGTTGATGAGCAAAACATGGATTAGATTTAATGCTTTCTAATTGCACAGATGTTGAAGCTAGTGAATATTTAAAAATCCTTTCCATATGTTGGAAGTTTCGGAAATAGTGCCTAAACGTTTGCATTTCGAGATTTGGTTTTAGACGTTTACATTTAGCAAATTGTGTTTTATTCATATTAGTCCCATTTTCTAAGTGGGAAAGGAAATGTTTAAATACGCTCTTAGTTTTCATGTTTTGTAAAAACGTGAATATCGAAAGATGTTTATGGCATTCTTCTCTTTGATGATACTTTTTGCCTGTGGTTTTATGATTTGATCCATACTTAAGGACCGTTGTGCTTTTCATAATAATATGTCGCTTCATGAGGATTAGTATACATGACCTGCTCTGCTCATTCAAGAATTTAGCTTGCAAATGTTGATGTTTTTAAACATTTACACTTTAGACAGTTATATAAGATCACAATGTCATCCTTAAAAATTATTTTTCCTGGAACCATTTTGGGTTTTATGCTCATGGATAATGCAGTTTAATAACAACACAATGACTTGGTTGCCTCTTCTCGAACATGCCAAAATTGAGCTAGTTATTCATAGTGCTCTAGTTTTTTTTTTTTTTTTTTTTTTTGCATACCACTCGTAAATTCAATTTGAATTTGATATGAACGAACAGTCGTTAAGTGGGTGACTGTTTACAAGCTTCGTTGCTCAGATTCTTTACTTGGGGGAGTAGCTTTTCTTTTTTCATGGACATTGCCAGCACGCCAAGAAGAAAGCAGAAAGGATGTCGCCATTATTAGTTTGTTTTTATTCCTGTTTTCAAAGTTAATTATCTCGAGGTTGTTTCTTGCACATAATATTCTATTTGAAATCTGTTAGCCGAGAGTACTCTCGTATGCATCCAAGTACGCTGTAAAAGATTGCTATGAATATTTGATGCGCTGCATCATTTAATAAGAAAGTTGTCTCGCAGATAAATGCAAAAGCATATTTTCCGCCGTCGCATTATTTGCTTGTTTTCTCGAATACTCAAATGCTGGGGCTGCCAAAATAGGCATCTGGGAGTTTTATTGAAACTCATTAAATATTGATACTCAGACCCAGATTGTGGAAGAAGTTTTGAAGTGGCACAACGTAAAGATAGGATTGCTGACTTTTTTTTGTTGTTGTTGCGTATGCTAAGGGACTTGCATCTGTAAACGCATTGCCCACCGAAGGAGAAATTGTTTACTGGATCACTATAAGATGTATTTTAAGCCCGCTGCGGCAATCTTTTTATGTTGAATAGGGTACACCACCGCTTGCGTGGGGGGCTCTGTGCTGCCTAATTGCAAGTTTTAGAAAATCTAAACAACAAAAAAAACAAAACAGGATAATGCCGCAAAAAAAGACCTGTAGAGGAAGATGTGTCCATAACTAAACATGTTGTCTTACAAGTCTTGTTTTCTTTTTCAGCTACAGCGTAGGTCATCAGCAACGCCTCACCCCACCAACGAAGAGAGCCCGGATAGTTACTGGAAATAACCAAAAACGTACAAAAACCATTAAAACTGTAAAGGCGGCCCCGAAAGCAATTCCAAATATTGTTTACTCACAACTGAATACATACAGTAAGCCGTTTAATCCATTTAATTAGAAGAAAGTAGGGACAGGACTCTCCTGCATCAGTGCAGGGAGTACCATTCTTTTGCAAGTGCAGGGTCCTTAGAGGGTCAATGGGCTGTTTTGTGTTCCTTCCTTGTCAATGCATTTTACAGTTATTGCTGCATTTTAATTAGTTATGGTAAAACAGACTGACTACGTAAGATAATAAAATGAACAAAACCTAGACATCCTGCAGTGTCCATAGTACAGTATGATCAATTGTAACATGGACCTGGTTTTGTGGTTAATCTTGCATTTGGGTGTGTGTGGGACACATGAGTTGGATTCTGATGCCGAAGAGCTCCTTGTTGTCAGAAGTTTGGGCGGTGGACCTAACTGACTGGTGCAGTTATTAGTACCAGTTGTACTGTTTTGAGGTTTGGTCTCACTCACTTACAGACCCAATAGGTATATTTTGGAATCGGAAGCACCACAATTCTGAGGATGTTAAGAAGCCTCTAGTTTTCCCTGCTATTGCCTTTAGAAAACCTGTCTTGGAAATGTTGTTATTAAAGCCAAATCCATCTTTAGTGTACACTGTTAATTCCATCCCTTGTGCGCCACAGATACATCAGACATTTTAATCTGCGGCAACTGCAAGGAAACCTTCGGAGGACTGCAGAAATTGGTCGAGCACAAAAAGACGAAATGTAGGCTGCGTTTTGCTTGCCGTTGTCAGTCAATCGATGGTCGAAAGGATAAGGAAAATGCCACCGAGGGTAAGAAAAGATTTCTTTCACATTTCTTTGATAGTCGCATGAATCAGACGTTACTAATTAGAAAAGTGGTGCATGCCCATTTGTCAAGTGTGGTTGGTTCACTAGCAATGGCGAGGTAGCTCTCGGTTACAACCAGCACGGCAAGAAGCATGACACAATTTCTTTTTTTCTTTTTTAATTAAGGTGAATCACAACCCTATCACCTTCAATGGGTAAAATTTTAAAACACAATTCCAGCCAAACAAAAAGAGATT
>JAQGAE010003123.1:0-15610 GCA_034696685.1 Julus scandinavius | reverse complement strand
GTATCGGCTTCATTTTCAGCTGATCAATGATAGCATTTTATACAGAGCTGCTCAAAGTTTGCCCAATTCCCATTTTCCCCAAAATTCGCGAATTTTGAGATTCTCATATAAATTGTCAATATTTAAAGGGATTCGGAAATATATATTAAAAAAATTTCTGAGTTTTCTAATGAAAATATGTATCCATAATAAGAAAATTCTTGCAGCTCTCCAACCAATATTTGGAGGAAAATAAAAAAAATGCATGGTCTGTTTCGATTTTAGGCACTCGGAATGAATACCACCAAACCTATCCCTTTAAATAGCTTGATCTGATTTTAATACTGTATTTTGTAAACTTATTGCAGGTAAAATGGATGATGTACTGGATTGTTTTTGCATTTTTCACATGCACGGAAACCCTGACCGACCTCCTGCTTTCGTTCTGGTAAGGATTACTTTCAAAAGGAATTCTCGGCCCTGTCAAAATACACAGTTTCGAATAAATTCATTTTTTCCTGGTTTTCTAGGTTTCCGTTTTACTACGAGATTAAAATCATCCTAGTCATTTGGTTGTTGTCACCAGCCACCAAAGGCTCAAGTATTCTGTACCGAAAGTTCGTACACCCTCAGCTGATGAAACGAGAAAAGGTAAGAGGTCTAGGGAGACTGGCCCTTACGAGCTTGACACCAACCATCTAGTTTTTGTTCTCACATTTGATATTTGACTTCTTTATCCCAGGAAATCGACGCCTACATCGAACGAACCACAGAGCAGGGTTACCACACCGTGCTTCAGCTGGGAATGGGCGGGCTCAACTTCGCTAGCCAGTTCCTGATGCAAACAGCAATGCGAGTAAGTTTACAATTAGGCCAGGGGCCAAATATCACTAATGACCAGAGCACTAGTTGTCCATTCAGGGCATCTACCAATCCTTCATAGCACCCTACCAAAGAATCATAGCACAGTTGATTTTTTGTAAAATCGAAGGTTAGGGCCAACCATAGTGGATACTAGTGTAACCAGTCCTTTGTAAATTTACTCCAAGCTCAAACCATAACGTTTTCTCACTTTTTCCAGGGCGGAGGATCTCTGTTTGATCAGGTCCGCCGGAGCTACAGCATGAACGACCTGTCCATCGAGCCGCCCGAAATCCAGCAAAAGAGGACCGCTACCTTAAGTGAAGGTGACCAAAGTTTCGACATTGGTAAGAAAACCGTTATTGATTTTGAACGCATGCATCATACGTTGCCTTGATTCCCGTCCTCTAGTTCCAGAAGAGGGACGGCGAAAGGAGCTCGATTGCATCAACCAGAATGTTGCTAATATGCGGGGAGACGCCATAGACAACAATCCCACTTACACCGTGGAGGACAGTGATCTGGAAGATGGTCCAACGCTAAGGTATGTCACAAATATGATGCAAAGTGGTTACTTGTGCTGTCGTCCTAGACCACACGCAAACCAGTAACCTGTTGTTTTGCACAGCTCGGGCTACAGCAGTGCAAGTGCTGTCAGTGGCACCAAGTCCTCCAAGAGCGGTACTGCAGTGACAAAACGTGTCTCCACAAGGTCGAGTAGAAACGTCACAGCTGCAGCCAACGACAAACCTAGACTCAAGAAGAGCCTCAGCCCGGAGGTTTGGTGAACAATCTTGAATGATAAACGCACAATTAAATCTGCAGTAATCACAAAATGTGTTTTTTTTTTAAATTTCAGATCTCAGATGGTTATGCCACTCTGCCACGGACCACCAAGAAAACCAGGAAGCGGGTCATCAAGGCGCCAAACGAGGAAATTGAAGGCTACTAAGGGCTCCATGATGGGATAACCCTCGGTTTCGCTTCCAAGCAAAACCGGGCTGTTTCCGCTTCCTGTATTTGCAGATTTTTTGCCTCTCTTAGGCTGTCCAGGTCGCTTCTCAACAGAAGGACTAGAGACGCCATATTGTTCCTCTTTAGTGTTTAGTCAAGTTTTCATCTCCCCAAAAAATGCTCATTTTGTATCATCCGTGATATTAGACGGCATGGCGCTGGACTTTTACCTCTTACAGGGTCAGCATCTGGCAAAAGCCCTTTTAATCGTCATTGGGCAATAGTGATAAATTGGAGTGTTTTTGTCTTTGTACATATCCGTCCAACTGCTATAAGAACTTAGGGTCAAAGGTGACCTGACGTTAGTGGCATGGTTGAGACTCCCAAGTGCCAACTGAGCTTGGTCAGATTTTCATCATTTTGCACACACAAAAAAACATGTCGCCGTGGGAGAGGGCCATGCTCCCAGAATTCATCAGTGTCTTCCCATCAGATATTCCGTCCAGATGCCACACCCTTGCCTTTTCTGTAAGCAACTCCCCATCCTCTGCAAGAGTCAACAGTTTTCACCGTTGAAGAAAGTTCCAATCGGCGGTTACGTCGCCGGACCAATCACGATTCAGGGGCCTCCGTAACACCCGATACCATTCCAAAACCGTGAATTCTGTTCTAGAACATACTACCATAATGCAAATGCTGCACGAAATCTGACAAGAGTCACGGCAGATGGGAGCAAGATTTGCACATGTGAGCAGCAGTGAAAAATGCCCTGCTGCTAGGGTATTGTATATTTTTTAAAGTTATTGCATTAAAGTGTATGTTTTTTTTCCGAAAATTCTTTACTGGTCCTTACAACGATTTTACTTTCATTCCCTTTGTCAAAACCAGTGCTAAAAATGGAGAAATATTCACCTGTATGGGCACCAAACCCAAATGGATGGAGCATAAGTGGCCAACTGGCACTCTTAAGACTTAAAAATAATCATTGACCATGCAGATATTTAAAAACACAGCCTAAAGTCAACTTAAGGCAACAAAACCATGATAAGATCATTCTTCCATCAAAGGAAATTAGATCTGGACTTACCAAAAGTGGATATTCATGTCTTGAACCTCTCTAACGCATCTCGATACACTCCTAACACTTCGTCAGCAGAAGGCCTCTGGCCTGGGTCTATGGACTTGCTCTTTCTGTGAATGCTGAAGAGATGGTATTGCAGCAGGTCCTCGTCCTTTGCTCCGAACAAGAAGTGGCCACAAACGTCTGGGATCTTCCATATGTCCGTTTTGTGGTTGTAGAGAGGCATTGGGCCCTGGCCGCTCCAGTGCTGCTCCGGGGCTATGAACTCTCCATCCAGTGGCCGATCACCACACCGAATCAGCGTCTCCGTCACCAATGGCAGGGCATCCACATCATTGAGCTGTAGTCGTAGATCATCGGTCAGCAGATACTGCTGCAAAGTCTTGGCCAGGGAGCTAGAATCGCACATGACTCTGGGACCGGATGCATGAAGCCAACTCAGGATGTCTACGTAGTCCACACAAAGCTGTAGCCTGGCAGCCAAGGAGTCGTTGTTTCGTAGATGTTCCAGAAACAACGCTGCGCTGCCCAGTTTGTGGTACTCTGTGACAAGGACCAGTGGATCGCGACAGAAGCCCACAAGTTGCACGAGCCGCTTGTTGGGGCTGAGGGCCACCAGGGTACTGAGTCCGCTCTCAAAATCGTTGCGGTACAGAACTGCATTGTTCAAGGTGACCGGAGTGGCCATAGCGACAGGATGGTCGTTCCAAAAACCTAGGTACACCTGAAGGCAAAACAAAATTGAAGCAATATTTTATTTTGACATAGTTTGCATAAAATTAAACTGCATAGGTTCATTAGTATGGAAAAAGCCCTTCAACTTCAGAAGGAGAGGATGGCCCATGACATTATCATTCTTAGCTAGCAACTTATTAAATGGAAGAGAAACGAAAGTTAATTTCAGCGATATGCTTGAATAATTTCTTATGTTTTTAGTGTATTTTTTTTTTTTAATTTATTACTTTGATAAGATTTCCGTATCAATCGTGTACAAACTTGAAGATGTTATAGATCGAACCAAACCAAAATTGCGTTAAAGATTAACAATCTACGTTGCGGAAAACATATTTTTCATTCATATTTGCTATGGGTGAAAAGCCTTAATTGATATAAACCCACCTTTTTCACTGCGCCATAGCCAATCTCTTGACTGACGTCCAAGGCGGCGATCTCGGCGCAGGTGAGCCAGGGAACGCAGGCCTCCATCCCCGGCAGGCCGAACGTCCCGTTCGCGCACTTCGGTCGACAAGCCGGCGATCCCGTCCGAAAATCGCGCCCGCAGATATTCCCGGCTTTCTCGTCTGATTGCTTGAAAACGGCGGGGATCAGCGCGACGATGGCCCAAACGACCACTCCTGCTCCTAGACGCACGCCTAACGGCACACGACACTTGACCGGTCGGGTCATCTCCGAAAATTTGCCGCTGAATTCGGAATTTCCAGAATGTCCGGACTCCCGCTCGAATGCCGCCATCTTGAAAACGGCTCCACCTGCCGCCCACTTGAAGCACCGCGTTCGAATTCCGTTTATCGAGATTTTTATCCCGAATTTTTGTCAGAAAAAATTCCGCAGAAGTGCGAAAAGGGCTGGAAAATTCGTGGAAACCGCTTCTTGCGAATGTTCCATTGCATAGGCGCCAATTCTGCCTCGGCAGTGCTAGAATTATCGCGCGACCTTGTGGCTCTTCCTCACACGACTCTACGGAGATTCGCAGAATTTTTCCGTATCTTCCGGTTCCACAGAAGACTTGGCTTGTCCGGACCGCGAGTACTGGTCTA
This sequence comes from Julus scandinavius, assembly GCA_034696685.1. Classification (NCBI taxonomy): domain Eukaryota; kingdom Metazoa; phylum Arthropoda; class Diplopoda; order Julida; family Julidae; genus Julus; species Julus scandinavius. Next base: position 10,957 of record JAQGAE010003123.1, on the reverse strand, counting down.
CGACTTTTGCGTTTTCCGTTCCGAACTTTCGTCGCAGTTCCCGGATTGGCATCATTTGCGTCCTGAAACAGAGGCGAGCGCCGTAGCCATGGCGACGGCCAGGGAAGCAGGGAGGGGCAGCTCATAATACCTGGAATCTTGCAAAACTAAACCCCTTTTCTAGCATGAGATCGCGCTTAATAAAGTGGGAGGAGGCTGAAAAATGTATTACCCCAGGTCCGAGAAGAATCATGCAGGGCCTAGTTGACATTGTACCGCATGACACCATGTACGGGCAAGGGGCTCTAGGTTAAGTTCCAGACGAATCCCCTGATAATGAGATCTTGAAATCGACTTAATTGCTGTTCCTATTAAGCGAAAAAATAAACTACAGTTAATTGCGTTAACTAGACTGCATTTTCGATACTACGAAACAAGTGTAATTTATCCATAATTATTGCTTGTACTAACTAAATAAAATTTCCAGTTCTGCTGCACATGATCTTGGTAAAGATTTAAAAAAAATAAAGGTCAATTTTATTGATACGAAGAGACGATTTTAAAGCAATATTAAGTCTAAACTAGAGAAATGGTATTTTTTTTTTAAACAATTCTGCAATTCTCGAGCTTATGTTTAGTTTCAAAAATTGAATTTATGTTGCATAAAACTAAAATCTAACTATCACTTCAAGGTTTCTCGACCAGATTACACGCATTTTTTAAAAATATACCAACGAACTATAAAACTATACACGAAATTACAGTTCTCTGGTACACAACTCATTCCACATTAACCATGGCTCTAAATACACACAGTAGAGCATATACAGAAGGGCTTTCATAAAACTATGTAGATGGGTTACATCAAAGGCAGGTTTCACTACATTTTTCGTCTTTTGAGCTTACAACATGTGCAAGCAGTTACACTGTAGATGCATCATGCCCATATGCAGCCCATCTTCTTTAATTCAACTCACTTTGGGGAACAAAAAAAGACCCAGCTCCTGATTGCAACAAACTTAGATTGTCTAAATCTAATTAAAGGTTTACAAAAGTTTTAAGCTCAATAAAAGCTTAATTTCGTTAAACTTTCAATTAGCTAAAATTACTGAAAAATATTGCATAACTTTAAGCAGAAACTTTTTTAATGTCATTTAGTTTCCCCAAAATCTTGCAATATTTTTACTATTAAATTAGTACAAATATTCTTGTAATATTTGTGTAAGCAACAAAATCTGGTTTACCTATCTACGATCACAAACTTTGTGAAAATTCAAAAGAATCAGATTTATAGGTAGCGGTTAACCCCTTGTAAATCTTGATGAACGCACCTAAATATTCTGCAATAAACATCCTCCATTGATTCCAATAGGGAGACTCCTGACTGGGCACTTCCATCAAAAATCTTTTCAAATCCAACTCAATTCTGTGCAACATTTTCAGCAGTTTTCTTCACATCACAGAAACTCTTGAATGGTTTTAAATGTGCCTGCTCATCCTTCCGAATCTTGATGAAATCGTGGCAATCTCTAGCTATTCCTGCAAAATCTCCTCTAATCTAATTCGTCCAAATCATCTGAAAACGCAGAAAATCAATGTTCTCTAATCTAATTCTCACTGCGAAAAATGGAATTCTAAGCAAATTCTAAAGCCCTTTCAAGACGCCGCAGGTGAATAAGCAAAACGATTTATTAGCCACGAGTTTACTTTGGTGTACTCCGCTCTCCGCGCACCACTCAAACGTACATGAACTGATGAACTGGCACTAGGCCATGGCACGAATTGGGAATGGGGAATTCCCCTGGAAAAATCAGAAGGCAAAAAAGAAAATATCCGGCATTCTCTAGTGGTATTCATCTTTCATTGAGAAGTGTCGGGGCTTAAGTCAGAATGGGCTGGGGAACGGTTACAATGTGGCATTAAAAAAGAAGTGTGGCTAACTAACACGCCGACCGACGTAAGGATGGGCAACAAAAGTGGGATAAATGGGTGGGGTATACTTGCACGGACAAGACGACGCTTCCGCCTTGGAGTGAGAACCCTGCGGCACCACCGCCGTGGTGCTTAGCTGGGCTCTAAGAAGTGCTTGCTCAGATACTTCATCATTGAGAAAGTGCGGAAACGTTTTATCCCTATAATGAGAAAGGGGGATAAGAGATGTCACATTTTTAAAATGTTTTCTTAACAATTTTCCAATCATCATCATCATCATCAATCTGAATTAAGATCATGGTGTCAAACATTTTAAGCACGAATTTCCCAATTTTGCATACATTTCCTCACAGGTTTCTAGTTTTCTAACTCTGAACATTTTTTTCAATTTTCCACATATGCCAAAAAATGATTCGAAATTCTTCCATCACGTAATGTGCAATTGAACTCCGATGCCTAACAACATTATAAAATGCAGTTTGTACTTGTGACATACCAGAACTTCATAATCATATATCAGAAGCCGCCCTGACAATTCTGTGAAATGGAAGGCATACTTACGAAATACGCTCATCAGCTCATCGTTGCATATGGCAAATCTCTTATCGGTAGGATCCTGATAGAAGAAAATCGAACGTCAACAACTGTCAAGCCGTCGTGAATTAGTTTGCCCGAGAAATGGGATCTTACATATAAGTTCTTCTCCTTGACAACCTCCCAGATCTTCTTGACTACTGCATGTCGTGCCATTGACTTTGCTCCAACGACGGCGGCCAGCTCATCGGACAGATTATACTCCCTAGTAAATCCCGAATTATCTTGAGGGTAAAAGGTGCAAGAGTTAGTAAAACCATTGACCCAAGTCTGCACAAGAAAGTTACAATGGTAGTAGATCGTTACTTTTCTTCCCTCCGCCTCCTCCAGCTGCCTTCCTAGGTGCTTTAGCTGCCTAAAATGTTCAAAAATAAGTTTCAAAATTGATGAAGACGTCGATAAAGTTTGAACAAAAATTTATTTTAATTTTTATACTGGAAATTTCTCGAATTCCTCATGAAATTCCAGAATAGATTGTGATTAAACACAAATTTCAAACACAATTGCAGTTTTCCAAGGTGTAAAAATTCAAGTACATTTCCCAACTTTCAAAGTTACCAGACACCATCTAAAACCATCGACACTGTTAGAGGATTGGTGCAAGAATCCTTATCATTATTTGAGGATAACGTACAAATTCAAAACGTTTAATTGTGTCCGGGACAATAATTCCTAATTTCAACATATTGCTAGCAAATTTTATAAAAAAAATTCATACAAAATGAAATAGCTTTGTATTAATTTTTTTTTCTGGCTTACCGGCTTAGCTGCCTTAGCAGGCTTCGATGACTTTTTGGCTGCCCGAGTTCTCGACTGAAGCTCCTCTTTCTGGATTTTTCTGGCCAGGGCTTCGTCACCAGCCTAAAAGCAAATCCAAAGCATGTCATTAGGTTTCTTCCTTTTGTGTATATTCTTTACAGACCCACCTTCTCGCTGCCATCATCATCATCATCATCATCTTCATTATCCTCTGGTTCGTCCTCTTCCTCGCTGCTTTCATCTTTAGCCTTCTTTCCCTTTTTCTGTGGATAAAAAACAGCGTTAGGAACTGTTGACAACCTCCTGTTCAGACTAAAATTCTCGTCTGGTTCACATGAATTTACCTGACTGGCTCGAGCATTGGGTTTTGCTTTCTTTGGTGGTGGAGCCTCTGCTTCACTATCTTCACTGGCGTGCTGAAGAAAAAAAACAGATTTGACTTGCTTCAAATACATTGAGCCAAATTGAACTTGACAACTTAAATTACACAACATACCTCATCGGATTCGTCGGTTTTGTTCGCATTTGCGGTGAGCATCTCCATTACAATGTCTTGTATTTCTTGCTTTCTAAAACGAGCAAAAATTATAAAAAGAGTTTTAATAAATATTTTCCGCACATTCTCCTTGTTTCTTGATTAATACTAACTATTGTGTTCGCTCAAATGCTTATAAATATACTTGTCATAATTTTTTTAAAAATACTGTTCTTAATATACTGCTACAAAGTACATTAATTTATTAGCCTAAACCTAAAGCCGGCTCTCCACCAAGACGTATATACCAAGCCGCCATTTTGTAAATATATGTAAATATCAAAATTGTACAGCTATTAAAGACATTTAATAGGTGCACAATTTTGATATTTACATATATTTCGAAATGGCGGGTGAAATAAACCAGGAGGGCAACCTTTTTTGCATATGTGTGTAAAAACGTGTTTATACGTACATGTATGTCTTGGTGGAGAGCCGGCTTTATGTATAAATTTGACAAAATACAGAACAAATTGATAGTGGAAATATTATGATAATTTGTTTTGATTATGAAACTGCCACAAAATGAATAACAATTACATCATATATATTATTGGCTTATTTTATTGAGAGAGAAAAAAACGGATTGCAGATGGAGAAATTTTAATTGCAATGACAATTAACCATATGAAAATTGTTACCTCCAGAGTTTAAACATCCAGAGTTCACTTAGTAAAATTTCATTTTTAGATGAAATTTTCACTATATCATAACCCTAAATGCAAATTTTAAGCCTTTGATGCACCCTTGCTTGCATCTCTGATTGCAAGGTACCATTACCATGCCAAAATTAAATCCAGCAAGACTTATTTTCTAAAGCTTACTGCGATTCGATTTTCCAATTTTTGCTATTTAACACAAACATTTTCATGTGTTTACCGGTGAAAATAAAATACGAAATGGTGGTGGGCGTTAAAAATGTACTCAAATTTGAATGACGCTATTAGCGGACTGCCCCAGCACCATAGGCAAAAGCCTTAAAGCTAGCTGGCGTCCATCTTCGCAGCGCGTACCTGCTCAATAAATCCGTGCGAAATTTCTTTTCCAGGTCGAGGCGCACTTTTTTCGCCGTGATGGTGTCCAGATCGGCATCTTTCAGAATTTCTATACAATTTAAGAATAACAAGAAGGAGGGTCAGAATTTTGTTTTTAGAGGTGCGAAAGATGCGGTCACAATGAGCTTGCTTACCGGCAATGCTAGAGCTGAGAACCGCCTTGGAAAGAGCCATGATTTTATCCGTCAATTTAGTTCCAAGTTTCGAAGCCTTTGCTTGAGAAATTTGGAGCCCGGAGTCCTGATTAAAACACGAAGGATGTAGATTAAAAAAAACCAATTTCCCCCAATAAAACGCGCGTCGAGCTAAAAAAAAAACGTTTCTTCAAGTTAAAATGAGCATCTCCTGTCCAGTTGTACGACGCGCAAGTCTATCAAGCGCTTTGCCTAGTTAGGAAATGCACATGCCAACAAATCCTAACCTAGCAGAACATTTCAAAATGTTTTGTGGAGCCATTGCTTTACCATGCCACACAATTGCTGCTTCACTAAAACGCTTCATGCACTAGCCTTCTTTGAAAGATTAGAATATTTTAAAAAACTGCCCTGTATCATGTTATCTTTTAAAAACTTCTCAGAAAAGTAATTATGAGAACATAATTTTTCATATAGAAATAGAACAATTAAACATCTAAATAAAAATGTTATTTCGTCAATTTCTAGAAAATTGTGACCTGTCTTTTCCAAGCAAACATTTCTTTTTTAGAAATATAGGAGCAATTTTGGCAACACGTTCTTAATTTTTTTTTTTTAATTATTAAAAAATACGCCAGAAAATATTTTCAAAATATCGGTTTGCATGGGCCTATTTTTTTTAAATTGTATTTTATGCTAATTTTGGAAGCATTTAATCTGCAAAACTAAATTGACAATTTTCCCAATGCTTTATCTAACTAAAAAATGAACCTAACAAACTTATTGATATAATTTTAAATATCAAATAGAAGATTTTGCAAAAAAGCAGTTTCACACTTTGGCAAATGAAAAATAAACCATGGTGCAAGGTAATGTAAAGGTAGATTGAATTAAGCAAAAGTTTCAAATTTTTAACTTTTAAAGATGCAGTGAAATGGATTAAGGTAATTGGGATTCTAGGTATATCGTTATGAAGATTTTCAAGATGTTAGGAACAAAATTATTTCCAGGAAAAACAACTGGTGTTTTTAACCCTACGCTAATTTTTCTCATCAAGGAAAATTAGTTAAAGAAATTCAAAATAGTTTGCTGAAATAAATATTTGAAAAATACAAAATCTTTAATTAATTAGCAAATCCATTCAATGAGTTGCAATCACTTTGCAATGGTGAATCTACTTTTGCCAAAATGTTTAACTACAATTCTGAAAAGCCTTCTGTACCCACCTCAGAATCACTAGAATCTTTGAATTCTTCTTTGTCCATGAGCATTTTCATCACGAGACCATCAATTTCCTTTCTCCTGTTACAAAGAAAATTGTACATTCGTTTTAAATATTCCAGATTTCCAAAAAATATTATAAACAATCAAATCAGCCTTATTTCTGTTCAAGACCCCTATTCATTGTCAATTTCACAACATAACTTTATCTTTACACTAAAATTGGACATATTTATGAAATAAACGCAATATTAAAATGCATATTGTATATGTGGTTCCTCAAATGCCTTTTTGGAGGAAAAGGATGCGACCATGTTGAATTTTATGTTTTAATTTTGAAAAAGTTTCGAAATTCACTTCTGGCATTTTGATAGAACATCTATATTTTGTTAATATATTAAAAAACTACATTTAAACTAAAATCGTGTTGTGTTGCACGTGGAAAGCCAAGAATGATATAAAAGGGACAATTGGAGCCAATAAAAAGAGCAGTTCTTGCACGTGCTGTGTAAACTGTCGTTACCTGTCCAACAATTCTATCTTAAACTTCTCCTCGAGCTGGAGGCGAACTTTCCTCACTGTCATGACAGCCAGATCAGCATCTCTTAGAATTTCTGCGAAGTTTGGAGAGAAAAAAAATGAGGTTACAATTCAAGGTGATAAATCGAGTCCATCAGTAAAAGCTAATTTAAATAAAAAACGAAAAACTATATCTTACCAGCTATGCTGAAGCGCAAATCATTCGTGGAAGGAATCGGTGTTGATGGCATGCATGGTATACATTCATCCATATAAGATACTATATGAGAATCTGCAATAAAAAAAGTCATCAATTAGCTCTTCCATATAACGTTAATTTTTCTGTAAGTATGAGCTTGGAATAAAGCAAAGTTTTTAACATATATTTTTTTTCAATTGCAGATAGTTCATGTTTGCACATATCCATTCAATGCTTTGCAATACACCTATACCTGACTATATGGCCTTTCGCAATAACGTTTTTTTTTAATTATGGCACTTTTTCGATATACGGCCCACAATGTTTCGTTATACGGCCAAAAAAATGCTGTAATTAAAGAAAGTGGCCAAAAAATGTGATAAGTTAGCCCAATTTGCACAAACAAGTTCGGATTTGGCTAACAATAAAACAACTTGTGGGTTTCATTTCGTTTAAGAAGGAAAAAAAATGAAAATCGCAATGCAGAAAGAATTGATTCGTTATACGGCTTTTAGCTTTACGGCCAACTTTTCCTTAACGGATAGGCGTATTGAAAAGCCTCATAAAAGCCTTTCTTCGTCAAAGTTCTTCAAATATTTCTTAAATAAAAATTATATAATTTTTAAAATTCTTGCAATTAAGTTCAATTGTTTAATTTAAAATTTCTTTAAAAAAAAAACTTACAATTTTTTAAACTCTAAATTCAAAATGATGCATATACAAGAAATATCTTTATTATTAGCCTTAAATGTTCTAAATATACTGCAATCTTAACATATATAGCACCACGTATACAAACGTGCTTAAAATAAAATTATTTAAAGATAGTTTATGGGTTATCATTGGGCACATTTTCGAAACAGGACAAAGCAGTAATAAAATAAAAAATAAAAAAACAGCAATGGTTTGCAGAGTTTATTATGCAAGTTTTACGAATTTGCAATCAACCCCGAACATCAACTTTATGGCGTTTATCACCAGATTTGCAATTTACACAGACCATCAATTTTATGGTGTTTGACAAATTTGCAATAACGCAGAACATCACATCCATGGTGTTGGATTTTTTTAAAACTAAATTGCAGTTAACATTGAACAACATGGAAGTTTCTCCTCTTTGTTTTTTTATACAGGTTAGGATGTTCGTGTAATAAAAAGTTGTCGGGGTCATTAGGCGCGCCATAGTCCACCCCAGTACTAATAAAGCACTTAGTATCGCTTACTAATTCGATCCCAAGCAGAAATCGTCGATTCCCAACCAGGTACGTTAATCCCAACTACAGGCAGCGTGTCGGGCCTGCAACCCATGGGAACGCCAGGTCCTTGACAGTCAGGGCTTTGTTTCGGATGAGGGGACAAACAATGCTGCCAAACGGGGTTATCCTGCGGTCAAGACACCGTCATTACCTTATTACCTGTTCATTGGCGGCCATTTTGAAATGGGATTATGGCGGCCATATAAGCAGGGGATTGAAACAAAAGGGGTTAACGAGCTTCACGGCTTTTTAGGGCCGCTCTACAATGATCGCAGAGTCAATTACAGCTGCAGGAATCGATTGGGAAATCAGGTGGATCTTTCAAAGACGGTTTATCGCTCCTTTTTCAGAGTTGCCCCCCGGCCCTTTAGGGCCCTTGACGGAACGACGACGGGCCCTAAGTGCGTTGACAAAAGCAAGGCTAATGAAACGATTATGCGGCAAGATCAGTATCACTGTCGGCCATCTTTGAAATCTCCAAGAATCCTAATCGGGAAATCATTCTCGTGAGTTTTATGGAGAGTCGTTAAGAGAGGGTGGGGAGCGTGGGAAAATATGGAAATCCGCGGAAATCCACAACTACATTCGCTTGTTCCCATGTTTTATTGCTCCATAGTTGATGACGCAATCTCCATATTTGCAGTAAGGCTCTTGCAAAATATGTGGAAAGTTCAACGATTTCGATTACTCCGTGTTCTAACTCTATAAGAATTAACATGTTAACATGTAAACCATCTTATATTCAATTCAATGATACGTACATATCTGCAAAAGCATAAGTGATTTTAAGTCGGATTGTTCATTTAAGCCGGGTCTCCACCAAGACCTACATCTACGTATAAACACGTTTTTACAAGTTTGTTTCAGCCGCCATTTTTTAAATATATGTAAATATAAAAATTGTACCGCTATTAAAGACATTTAATAAGTGCACAATTTTAATATTTACATATATTTACAAAATGGCGGCTGAAACAAACCCGGAGGGCAAACTTTTTTGCATATGTGTGTATATACGTACGTACATGTACGTCTTGGTGGAGAGCCGGCATTACTGACAATGAACATGTTTAGGGCAGTGTTTGTCAACCTTCAACCTTTTCCCCGTTTACTGAACATGATTCGAAGCTGAAATTGGCATTGCACACTCGATCATTATTTCAAAGATTTTTCAACGAATTAGATAAAAATCAGCTTTGAATAAAATAATCGACACTATTATGAACGGTTAATGTATGTATATAGAAGATCCTCTAGCAAACTATCGTGACACCTGTTGAAAAACACTGGTTTTCCGAAACCATGAATGTGATGATATCGAGAATTTGGAAAAATCCGTGCGAATATCGAACAAAATCATTGCCAGTATACACGCGGCTCATGCATAGGCACTGTGGAACTGCCGCACCCCCAATTACTGGATATCATCAATAACATTTAATATAACGAGTTTTTTTTAATTCTTTCTAATTTAATTTATTCTTAATCCATTTTTTAATTTATTTAATTAACTCTTTAGCCATCCCCCAGTTAATTAAAAAAGATTTAACAGCTCCAGCAGCGAGGTATTTGACTGTTGTGCGCATGCGCGCACATGAAGTTGCACGCCAGGCTGCGAGAGAGAGCACTGTCGCTCCCTCAGTGATACTGGCGTGCTTCACAGTATTACTCCGTAGCACCCCCTCTTATTTTTTTTTACGAGCCACCATTGCATTGCTTAATTCCGTAACTACACGGAATACATTTTAACTTATGGACATGTAAGCTCGATCCTTTGGAAAGAACTTATGACAACTTAGGTCTCCCGAATGAAAGGCCGATAGCGTTACCACTACCCCACCTAGATCGGTATTCAATCACCATGTAGGATTTAAGTTATAGGTTGAAATCCATTCCGTGACTGCAAGTTGTATTCTAAGATCGATATATATGTATATGTAATTCTATTGAATATACATATGTCTCAAGCTAAAAAAAACGGTGGTTATACTTTAAGTGAGCGAACTGAACTGAACTAGCTTATTAACATTCCACAGTAAAACCATCAGAAAATAACATGTGCAGAACAAACAGAAGTTTGTAAACTTGGGTCCCACGATCGCTTGACAGCGGACATTCCTTACCCCTTTCGAGTATTTTCCTCCAAAGCCAATTTGTCCAATTGAAATCGGCAGAACGGTATTTTTCCTTTTATTGGATTTAGGCTAATTCGGCCCCCTGCCATCGTGGCATTCCTACTACTACATTCCAGACCCATCACGAGCCCATTCAGTGCATTTGTATTTTTTTAACAGCTTCAACCACAAGGCTGACCTTTGTTCTCATCAGGTCCTATTGGTCATTGTTTCAACGCCTTTGACGGTTATTCGGCCTGACTCCAGGCTATTCCACAAACTCCATCCCAAATATATGTCACAAAATTCAACATGTTTGACTCCTCCCACTACACTGCGCTCTAAATATGACCAAAACCAAATGAACTGGAATCCTAACATCTTATAGGCTTCCAGTGTTCTCTTTATGTTTGGAATGTCTTCCTTAAAACTTGTTCACAGAATTTTGAGCAGAAACTATTGCTAGTTTTTAAGGGGGATTACAACCTATCCCTTTCAATGGGTAAATTTGCAATGACACTCACAGCCAAACAAAAAAAGATTAAATAAAAATAAAATTTTTATAAAATAGCTTGATGGTTCAGCAAGTGCATCATATTGTTGTTTTTCACTTTGAGCTGGTAGATTTTTTTAAATTAATAAATAAGTTTGAAAAATGTC
>JAQGAE010003122.1:0-15615 GCA_034696685.1 Julus scandinavius | reverse complement strand
TACATAATCAATAATGGAAAAAATTCTATACAATAGACATTTCAACCTGTTTATCTCGAAATTGTAATCCTTCCCATTGAATTCGAGATAGGCAGGTTCGACTGTAGGATCTTAAACTCAAAAGGCACACCTGTGGACCCTTAAAGCACAGTGGTTGGAAAATACTGGATTAGTGGAACTAAATTCACTACTGCACTCTTTGTAGGCCTCATCCGACATTTTATCCTGTCAATGCCTGATAGTGTAAACATGTTATCAGGCTTTTCAATTAGAAACCAAGACAGTATAGTGGTGAGCAAGGTATCGCAACTATCTGTTGTAAATCCCTGTCATTCGTTATCAATGGAAACTTAAGTGTTATAAACACCTTGTGGCTGCAGGAATGTCCATTTTTTGACCGAAAAAGGACGTGGGTCGCCTCCCTCGAAAAACTACTTGAGATAGGCCGACGCATGCAGTCAGTGCCCCCATCCCAGCGTTGGAAATGGCAGCGACACTGTCCGCCGCCGCGGGATAGCGTCCGTCCACCAACGACAGGCTAGTGCAGAGTTGATTGACGCGTTAAGGGTTAAAGGTCACTCTTAAACCGACTCTAACGCTCGCCAGGGGTCCTTTTTTCCCCGAAAGAATGAGACATTTTTTAATTTCCTATAGGGCAGCTTGGTACCCCGCTGCTTCGGACCCCTCAGCCCCCTCCCCCATTACTTTTGGGGGATTCGTGGAATTTTCGAGGACCACCTCAGAGTAGCTAAAGAAAAGGGGGGGGTGGAAGGAACTGACCTCACGAATGATGTCGAAACGAGTACCCGGCTTGTTGTTTTTAAATTAGGTAACCGACTATCGAAAGATTCAAATCCTGACGCCATGTCGGGTTTTCCTGAAGAGGGAACCTGTAATTCATTTTTAGATTAAAACACATAGGTAACTTAAGCCGGGTCTCCACCAAGATGTACATGTACGTATATACACGTTTTTGACAAACATAGATATGCAAAAAAAATTTGCCCTCCGGGTTTGTTTCAGCCGCCATTTTGTAAATATATGTCAATATCAAAATTGTACAACTATTAAAGACATTTAATAGGTGTAAAATTTTGATATTTACAAACTGGCGGCTGAAACAAACCCGGAGGGCAAACGTTTTTGCATATCTTTGTAAATACGTACATGTACATCTTGGTGGAGACCCGGCTTTAGAAATGAGGAAATAAATTCTGAATAATTTCTCAAAAAACCTTAAAATGTAATCAGTTTCAGTACCATGTTTTTGAATTAAAAGTACGTCATTAAATTATCGAAACAGGCAATACTAATCAATGATGATTTTTCTAAAATTATGGCACTGAATGTTATTTTAATTAATTTTTTTTTCAAGAGTTTGTATGCATTAGTTGTTTTTTTTTCATTCACTTTTCAAAAATACATATTTAAAATAATGTTATGACTGTGTTTGTCGTAAGTTTTGTGCTTGGCCCGCCGTGTAAGTCGATTTATAGCCGTTAGCCGTTTCACTTCCGTTACACGCAGCTGTTGAAATTATCCAATAATACTTAAGCAAATCCGTAGTCCTATAAGTAAAAACTTTAAAAAAACACCATGGGAAATTTATAATTAACAAATGTTCTGTGTATTATTTTTTCCATGAATTTAGACACGCTGCCATGACACTATAGTCATTTGTGCACGGCTTAGCATTAACTAAGTAAAAGTTTATTGAAATATATCCGTACAAATTTTTAAAAATATTCGTGCACAATTTCTCTGGTCACTTTAAACCAGATGTGCCCAGCCCCTTTTTTTTATTGTTTTAAACTATTTTCGTAGAGTTGCACAAAATGCGATTTTTACATTTAAGGTATATTCCCTGTTTGCAAAGCACGAACCTGGCGGTCTACATTTCGCAAATCTTTAAAATTCGCGATTTTTATCTTCAAAAATCCATTCTTTTGTTTTTCTCCCTCGCTTTCATTTAAAAATTGGATTGACCTCGTTCGTTGTTTTTCCTCCTCCTCCCACACTAGCTGCTACCCTATTAAAAGCTGTTTTATTATATATATATATATATAAAAAAAAGAATAAATGTTAAAAGCCGTCTTTTAAAAACGTGTTTTCCGTAATCGCCATTAACATTCCTGGCATCTTTGAAAAGTGTTTTCTCCCCAAAACACCTCGTAAATAAAAATTAAACTTAAATGGACGATGGACAATGGAATGAATAACCAAGCGAAGGGAGAGGGTTGTCCGGACATTTTTTTTTTTTTTTTCATTTAATGTCGGGGTCCCTATGGTGCAAAAGAAGGGCTATTCCCACCATACTTGGGCAAATTGTGCTCATGAGTAGGAGTAATGATTACGATTGCAGTGGATTCATGATACTCCATAGTATGAGTTGAGTACATGTAATCAGATTCATGATAGATAGATACAATGAAAACTCAAAATGTGCAAAACAGCACACCAAAATGTGTAAAAAAAAGTTGCACACATAAATTTGTAAAATTACCTATTTTTATATGTCAAAATGTGTTATATTGACATTCAAATGTGTTATATTGCATATAAAAATAGGTAATTTTACACATTTATGTGTGCGCAACTTTTTTTAAACATTTGGTGTGCGTTTTTGCACATTTTGAGTTTTCAGTGTTGTATGAGTTGAGTACATGTAATCAGTAGTCAAATGAAATGAGTAATCAGACTTGTGCACATTGTACTCATGAGCAGGATTGCTGATTGAGTATTGGAATCGCACTCCACAGTGAGTAGAGCACAAGTAATCGGTAATTATATGAAATAAGTATGAGTACTATCGTAATTAGACTTGGGCAAATTGTACTCTTGGATACGTGTATGACGGATTGTAAAAGTATCGTTAAGGGAGCTCAATTTATTATTTACACAGTATAGGTTTTATTACAAGCAGAACCAATTAAAATTAAAGGATGACCCTCGTGTTAAGCTACTCATTTTCGTTACCCACATGTATTCAATGTACTCAATTATTGACTTAAAGTATTTATATTCATACTCGATTACATTAGTACTCATGATTTCAGATCACGTTAATACTCGAGGACATTTGGAATTGTATAATAAATTTTTGTAATCGAGTGCATTGTACTCATACGTTTTGAGTACAGTTGCATTCAATTACTTTTGAACTCATGCCTATTGAGTACATGTGGTACTCAATTATTCTTTGTACTCGATATTCTTTTACTCGGTATCTAAATTCTGTTCAATATTACCACCTTACTTTTTTGAGAATTGTATTCCACGTGTGAAGAAAGGGACAAACTTGTTTCTGGGTTTTATTAGTAAGTTAATGGATGCAAATTCGACCGTCGAAGGACGTTTTTGCCATAAAGGGTAGATTAGTACACGAAACGGAAAAATCAGAAAACTGCAAATGGAGCGTAAAAAGTTCTTGCAAGTATGGTCATAAAGGTTTTTCTTGAGGTGAGGAAATTTCGAATAATGTTAATGTACACTTGTTAGCGTGTACATGCATGTTCAACATTTTGATGTTATAATGTTCATATAGTTGAATCAAATGATCCAGTTGCAAATGCCATATTTTGCATATGACTTTCCAGTGACATTACATAAGGTATACAGTACGTTCAAATATTTGCTGTTTAGCCTGGCAGCCAACAGCTGGAGATCCTGTTGATGGATGGTATTAAAAATGGACGTACCCTAAAATTTCTTTAAAATTGTTCTAGAAACAGGAGGAAGAATTTAGATTATTGGGAAGGCACCACAATATGACGGAAGAGTGTGAATCTCCAACTGGCTGAAAAGTACCCATTGAAATCAACTAAAGACATTCCAAAGCCGGGTAACAATGTTGAGGCAACATGGTTGCTGAAACAAATGATGAATAAAAGTTTGCTACAGTGATGTTTGAGCAAACGTATGACTTTTTTTGTTGCCAGAAACATGGTTTGGCCAACATTTCGCCCATCGCTCAGGAGGAGGTCCGAATCAAAGGAAAAAAATGTTGTCACTTTCATGCGCATGCTCAGCCATGTGCTCAAATGTGGACCTGGATGCTTGGTAAAAGTGCCATAAACTGGACACGTTTGTTCAGTTTTTCTGTCAACATTTGGTAGATACACCTCAGCATTCAGCAACATATTGATGTATTCATTGTTTCAGGTTTGTCTTTTAGCCGGGTTTTCACTGAAGCCGACATGAAACACGCTAACCCCAAACATACACATGCACACTCAAAGATAAACCTGAAACAATGAAAACATCAACATGTTGCAGTATTCTGAAGATGTTTCCACCAAAATTTGAAAAAAGTTGGGAAACAATGTTGCCACTTTACTGCACATGCTCAGCTATGTGCTCAAATATGGACCAGAATGCTTGGTGAAAGCGCCTTTTTGAGTACATGGCTGAGCATGCGCAGTAAAGTGGAAAATTTGTTTCACTTTGATCCGGACCGCCTTCTGAGCAATCGACGAAATGTTGCCGAAACCATGGTTATGGGAATAAAAAAACCTAATAAGTTTGCTCAAACATCACGGTAGGCAATAATTTGTTTCAGCAAACCATGTTGCCTTCAGTGGAAACATGGCTTTTGAGTGTTTGTATGATTGAGATTTGTAAACGATGACTGGCCCAAAGTATCCACTTTTTCAGGTGTTTCTATAATCGGGTGAATTATCCAAATTGTTGGGTTTATATTGTCAAGTTTCTGCCCCCACAACTCACTAGATGGCGCTAGTTGGTGGCGCTGAGGTAAGCGTGCACCCGCAATCACCGCCGGGCTCGTAAATCCGAGCTATCGTGAGTCCCCCTGGGGGTATTAAAAGGAAATCTCTTTCGTTCACTTTTTGATGAACTCTTTTAAGATATATTTAATGAAGGAAATGAACGGCGGCGCTTCAGCCCCCTACCGTTTCCCACCCCTGTTTTTATCCCCACCCGACTTTTTATGTCTTTTTTTATATGCGAAGATGTTCCGTGCCCTATGGGTTTTATTTATTTATTCATTCCTTATTAGCAGAGATGATTTTTTTTCCTTTATTTTTCCATATTTTTCTCGTCGTTTTTTCTTCTTCTTTGCTTCGGTATTAAGACCTATTTGCGCTGATTTGCATAGTTCGCGGCTTAATTTGCATATAACGACGCGCGAAACGTCAACTTGTCTGGGAATAGGCTTATAGTCGCGAATGGGCCCTTGTTGCTTTTAATTAGTTTTGATTGAAACCCTAGATGGGGAGGGCTTTTACTTAGTTAGACTCAAAAATGGCGCCCTATACCGTTCCTTTAGAATGCCCAGATTAACGCTTTTCTTTCATGGCGTTGGGGAACATTTTTTTAATTTTTTTTTTGCATCTCAAGGGACCATTTTGCACGGATTTACAGCTGCTTAAGTTGCTTTTCATGGATTATATACAGTGCATTCCGGATAATGGAACCACAGGATGTTACGTGCACGTTTTATGTTCCACGATATGGTCCCATTATCCGAGATTCATTGGGTTTGGGTCCACTTTGCCGACAGCCCATTTCTTCGACTTTTATTATTATAATTTTTGTCGTAATGGTTGATGGGTTGTCGACGTGATGGGAAAAAATTGGTTGCAAAATGTGCTGTCGGCGAAGTGTATTGTCGGTAGAGTTGAACGAGTTCAACACCATCTAGTGGTACTTCTTTTTCCACTGTTTCCTACTTTTTTTTTTTTTTTTTTTCGCCGTCATATGCCGTTTCACTGGGTTTGAGTCCACTTTGTCGACAACCCATATCGCCGACTCTTCATTATTCTAATGAGTTATGAATGTGGGTAATTGGTTGTCTGAATTGTAGAATTGGTTGTCGGCGAGTTGGGGAAAAATGGCTGCATAGTGTACTGTCGGTGAATTGTGTTGTAGGCTAAGTGGGGCTATAGCTTTGGCGAGTTAAGCGCCATCTAGTGGTACTTTCATCTATTTTTCTTCTCTAATATCTAAATTATTCATTTCTCACCGTCACCAGTGACGTTTCACAAAGTTTATGTCCACTTTGCCGACCGCCCATGTTGCCGACTCTTCATTATTATGAGTTATGAGGATGGGTTATGGGCTGTTGGAATTGTAGAATTGGTTGTCGGCGAGATGAGGAAAAAATTTGCTGCAAAATGCACTGTCGGCGAAGTGTGTTTTCGGCCAAGTGAGACTATACCAGTTCCATCCAGAGATATTTTTTTTCTCTCTAGCATCTTATTATTGATTTCTCACCGTTATCTGACGTTTCACTGGGTTTGGGTCCACTTTGCCGACAGCCCATTTCGCCGACTCTTCGTTAATTTAATGAGGTTTGGTTAATGGCTTGTCGGAATTGCAGAATTGGTTGGCGGCTAGATGGGGAAAAATTGGTTGCAAAATGTAATGTCTGTAATGTCGGCGAAATGTGTTGTCGGCCAAGTGGGACTATACCTTTGACGAGTTAAGCGCTTTCTAGTAGTAGTAGCTACTTCTTTCCTCTTTTTTTTCGCTTCTCTAACATGTAATTATTCATTTCTCTCCGTCAGCTGACGTTGCGATCTAGATCCATTCGTGCAAATTTTAATGAATGACAATTAACTCCCTTTCATATACAAATCGGGGTTTGAGCAGTTTTTTTCCCTTGCATATTTACCACGACTCATTTGCATAAATGACATCTCTTTTTTTTATCCCAAGTACCATTTTTAGTCTTGCGTTACGCTACGGTGGTGTGGGTAGGTGGTGTTTATATAATATAAAAAAAAAGAAAACAGGGATGACGTCAGCGCAGATGGCGCGAGAGGGAGGGTAATGACAAAGCGGCTCAACGTCACCTAGTGTGACGCGATTTCACGACGAAGAATGACGGGGGAATTCCCCTGTCAAATGACGTCAGCTTTTGTCACGTGTCTGAGCCGCATGGGGTCGTCCGCTAATGCAGTCGCTGTTTTCAGGGGCATGGAAGAGTGCTACTGTGTTGGAAATGCTCGTACGCCACCAGGGGATGCTCTAATGGAATTAGGTTAATTTGGCAAGGGGCTATTCAAAAAGGACGTCCATTAATGATTGTATTTTTCAATTTGGTTTTTTCTGTTTAATTGAGTTTGAGAGGTCAGTGGAAGGGAGGGATACTAGAAGAAATGTGCTTGAATTGTCCCAAATGTGCTTGAATTTTTAAGACATCGGGAATGTCGGTGATTATGCTTAAAATTCGTGTTTAATACAACAATCAGATTTAAACAATAGGATTAGTGGAAAAATATCTTGGAATTGGTAGTGAGAGGGGTGTTTGGAAATTTATAGGATTAGGTCTTTGTGTGTTCCAACGCATTTTCTGAAAACCCTAGTTTTCAAGGAAATTAAGGACGTTTATGATTGGGTTGAAGTGCAGATGGGTCTGAATTAAAATATACACCATATGAGGAGGGAGTCTTTTTTTGAAGGAATTTCGGGGACGTCCTTTTTGAATTGCCCCTTGCCAAATTAATCTAATTCCTGTACAGCACCCCCTGGTGGCGTTTGAAATTTCCAACTCTATTTTATGTCGCTGAAAATCGCGACCGGATTACTGGACGACCCCGTGCGGCTCAGACACGTGACAAGTGTTTTGTTAAACTAATTATTTTGTATAAACTCCGGATTAACCGGCTCTCGACCTTAATCAACCAACCTCCTATTCCAACCAGGTCGTGCTACGAGGGGTTTTTACTGTACTGTCTAATATGATCAGTTACATTGAAGATTATTGTACTGTCTTTGACTAACTCGAATAGCTAAATTTTTGATACAGATGTTATGATGACATAAGACACTTGTCATGCGCATGCTCCGATAAATGGTTTTACTCCTATGCAATAGAGAGCCATAAATTAGATCAATGAGCACCAAGTGCCACTCTGCATTGGAAATCTGTTTTTTACTGAATGATGGTCGTGTTCGCAGGTGGCGCCCTCTGTGTAGCTCATCCAGCCAATTTTCGGGATTTTCTGTTCTAGTCGACAGGAACGAAGGGGGCGCGAATTAGGGATAAGGAGGGAGAAAGTGGGGAAAATAAAGGAAATGAAGGGAATGCGTTAGGGTACGAGGTTGTATACCGCAGGGATACCCTTACACACGAGTGCGCTGCTTTTTTTTGTTTCTTGACAGAAATAAATGATGATTTTGGGCGAAAGTGATATCTAAGCTTAGAGAGAGGAAAAAAAAGAGGGGGGCGCATTGCGATGGACACACATGTCTTTCATCAATCAAATAAGGGGAGAAGCTAAGGGGGTGCACGCCCCCTCGCGGCCTATCTTTCAGCTCTGTAGGCCTATGCGGGCTTACGTACGGAATGAGAAGAGAAAATGCTATGCAATTGGAAACCACCTACAAAAAAAAATGAAACTTATTCGAGGGACTTGTACGCTGAGGTCAGGCGGGGTCAGCGTCTCCAGCGCCCCCTATGTATTTTTTTTTAAATGTCAAAGTACTTAATGTTTTGTTGGTCGAGAATGTGTTTTTCCCTATTTAAAAAATACAGTATTTCATCAATTATAAGATGCACCTTTTTCAACATCTTTATAAGCGGGGTTCGTCTGGCGATAATAGCCGGATACATGTATCCAGCTACTTGCAAGCAACGTTGTCTCCTATATCTGGTTGGTTGAGAACCGCCTTGCCGACAGTCATTTTAACATTTCCCGCCAATTCCCATTATATCGCATTATAATATATGTATCCAGCAACTTGGAAACATTGTTGTCTCCTATATCTGGATTGTTTATATCCACCTTGCCGACAATCAACTTCACCGACAGGCATTTCACCGTTTCCCGCCAATTTCTATTTCGCCGACTACCACTATATCGCATTATAGAACATGTATCCAGCAACTTGGAAACATCGTTGTCTCATATCTAGATTCTTTACATCCACATTGCCGACAATCAACTTCGCCGACAGTCATTTCACCGTTTCTCACCAATTTCCATTTTGCCGACTACCACTAATATGTATCCAGCAACTTGGAAACATCGTTGTCTCATATCTGGATGGTTTAGATCCACCTTGTCGACAATCCACTTAGCCGACAGTCATTTTACCGTTTCCCGCCAATTTCCATGTCGCCGACTATATCGCATTATAGAACTTGTTTCCAGCTACTTGGAAACATCGTTGTCTACCATTCGGATGCATGTGTTGAACAATGTTGCGCATCCAGATCTATATTTGTTGTCAACTTAAAGAAATGAAGGGCGTCTATGAGGGGGTGGGTAGGGCGTTCTGGGATAAAATGGACAGGGGGAGGTGGGGGGGGGGGGTTAAATTTTGGAAGGAATTTCGGAGACGTCTTTTTTGACTGGTCTTCTAAGTGTCGCACGTTTGACGCCACCAGGGGATGCTGAACCGTGATGAGACTAATTGCCATAAAACAAATTTCTCCATTTCTGTCAAGGTCGCAGATTTTGGAAGCCCAAAACAGCCTATAAATTGGTCCGCAACATTTGGCAGGGATTCGTGCGAATAAGAAAAGTACTCGACGGCCATTGTTGTTAATATTCACGCCTCGAGTAAGGGAATAAGTAAGCAGGGAGAAGGAGATAAGAAACGGAAGTGGGGGGACGTCGCGAAATAGTTCTGCCCCCCACCACCGCCACCACTCGATGCAATATTCCTCCGCACGCGTGAGTTGAAGTTGAAATTGGGGGAAAAAAAGATAGCGAGAGTAGCAATATGTGCAGTACGTCGAGGCAACTCCGTTGGGACGCCGCTCGCTTATCTGCGCTTTTAGGTTTAGGATCGATGGGAATTTACGAGATAGGACGCAGCGGTTCTGGCGCTCCAACTTTGGCTCCTCTTCGTGAAGATCGAGTGGACGGGAAAACAACCCCATTTTATGGAAAATTTCTGGTTTCAAGCTATAGTTCTTAAAAACTTCATTTTTCCCAAACGCGTGTATATGTTGATGTGGGTAAAGGCGGGGCGAAAGCCTATACCTGGCATGTATTTTTTTTTAAACACAGATTTGGGCAAAGTAATACAACTATGCACAATAAAAAATTGTGTTATGATCAACCATATTAAATGAACCAAATAGAGCAATTTTTTTAAAAATTTACCAAGTAGCTTTTTTTTTTTAAAAAAATGTTTTTCAAAACGTGTGTAGTTCATTATTTTGATTTGAGGGTGCAGCACGTGTCTTACAATTCATCATTGAAAGCAGAAAAATTCATTTATTTTAGGCTTTTTAGTGAAAATATTCAGATAACAGCTTTTCTACATGGTAGTTCATACTCTACTTAATATTAAATTGCGGAAATATATTGTAAAATGTGTATTCTTTCGAAAAATGTGTTTGAAAAAAATACATGGCAGGTATAGGACTTGGATTTGGCTTGTGCACCGCCTTAAAGGAACTCATAATCGGTTTCTTTGTGTAGGTGGCTAAACAGACTTTGGCGTCTATAAGCCTGTTCAGACACCTATATTATGCCAGTTCTGTATTTGACTACGTGTTTCCGGTATTATTGGATGGGAGTTCAGTAGCGAAGGTGAAACGGCGGCTGACGGCTGTGCAAGTGTGAATTGGTTTATGCGACTGGTTAAAGGCTTATAACTTTTTATAGAACATTTAACAACATTTGCAGTCGTGCTACTGACAGCCCAGTCGTTTTTTTATAATTATGCTTGTAGTGGTAGTGTGAGCGTAGTTAACAATGGGTTCACGGCTGTGAATCGGCTTACACGGCGCGGTAACGGCTTACAAGAACTTTTCAAAGAATTGGGGTTTTTTCTTTCTTTTTTTTGTTTGTTTGGATGCTTATTGTTATAGTTAACTTAATTTTCATGTTTTTCACCTAAAACCGAAACATTTGCCATATAATGTCATTGGTTTTCTTGTGAGAACCATTGTTGCTTTTCGCTTTTATGAACCTTCTGTAAAGTATGTACCTATTGTTTCGTGAGAAAAAGTAGAGAAATTTACAGCCTTTTTTCTTCTGTACAGTGTTTCCAAGATTTCTGTAAAAACATATTATATCCACTGTAGATTTCTGTACTCTTCTAAAGTTTTCTTTTTTTTTTTTAAACCAAAAACTGGTGGAAATATTTCAAAGCTGATTTAAATATTGCTATAGTTTTGAATAAGATATTGAAAAACAAAACTGGTAAATAGAAGTTATATTCATTTCGATTCCAACTTTGAATTGTGGCACAAAAACTTAGGTATGTTGAGCTTAAACGTTATAAAAGCTTTAAAACTTACATTCCGATTCCTCCAAAACTGCTATTTGTTCAAGCGTTTACCGAAATCTATCAAGTGCAGCCAAGAATGTTGTGCTTCTTGTAAATGAATGTAATACCTGGAAGTGCTAGAATTTCTGGTAAAATTAGTTATACAACTAGGCTGTATAATTAATGTTTCCTTCTCTTTTCGTCATTCAAAATAACATCGTGTTTATTCAGATGCTTATGATGATATGGGGATTAATTGGACATTTGGACGAGGATTTCTGAGAAACTTGATGCACATAGAGGGCGTAGTTTTCTGAACGTTTTAAATTTTCATCGGAGCTGAACCCGATGGATGCAACGGCGCTTTTGGGTCTTATCTAGATCGCTCTCTTTCTCTTCATTCCTAGCGGTTGTTTTGGTTTTCGCCCCTTCTGGATTCATTCTGATTGTTGTCTTAAATCCTATTGATTTTCTCCTACGCTCGACTTTTTCTCCCCTTTTACCATGCATGAATCTCCCTCTGCGAAGAAAATGCATCTTAAGTCCGAGTTGTTTCCTGCAGCAGTCTCGTGTTTTTTTTTGTAACGAAACAAGGGTCGATTTTCAGAATTCAAGAAAACAGCCCAAAATAAAGGATTCAATGTAGTACTGCTCTTGGAGCCGCCATATTGAACTTGAAATTTGCAGTCGTGAGATGGTGATCTTACAAAATCAAAGGAATCACAAAACTACAATGTAGTATTTGAAAAATTACGTAGGAGAGCTCGTTGAAAGCTGTTTTACTTCATTTAATGTTAATTTTCAAGTATTTGACTGTAAAATAACTTGGTGAGATTTTAATCTTAAAACAACCTAGTCTTTTATTCTCCAAGTCCGCCATGTTGCTTCCAAATGATAGAACTAGATGTTCTTCTTTAAGTGATTTACAATAGTGCTATCACGATAATAAAGGCTTTAGGCCTGATGTTTCTGATGTTTCAAATTTTTTAAAAGCCCACCCCCTTTACCATTATAGCACGTGGATCTTAATATCGATCCACGTGCTTCAGTGGCTAAAATTTAGAAGAGTAACAAAAATCACGAATTTGGGATTCAGCAAGACTGGGAATCTGCTAATGACGCTCCTGACAATTCAAGAACATTTTTCTACAAACAAGTTTGCGACATGCCTGCACAAACTTAGTGTCTACATAGAAAAACATTTCAAAGCAACCACATGAAGTTGCGTGTTTCCTGGTCATGACGCTCCTACTAATGCTTGTTTACTATAGTAATTCCACATGCATTGTAGGACTCAGCCCAAATGCAATGTCTGCTAACTTTATGACCGACAATAGGGCATAATGCCTATAGTACACACTAAGAAACACGAAACAGAAACAGGGTTTTGCAAATATGTTTGCGATATGTGGATGCTCACCAGATTTCTAGCTGCAACCAAGTTTCAGCAAACTTTTGGCCAAAAAAGCGTGTTTCCATTGAAGATCAAAGGAAACACTGTTTCCTGATCAAGGCGCTCCTGCCAAACCCTTTATACTATAGTGAACACAAAAAACGATATTCACCTCGTGGATAACTGACAAGTGAGTCGTCTGCAATGAAGCGCGTGGAGTATTAAGGCCTTGGTAGGAGCGCTTTGACCATCAAACAGTTTCTTCGTTTCGAAATGCTTTTTTGATGTGCACAGATACATTTGGACAAACATCTTTGTAGAAATTAAACCACGTTTCGACAACTTGGTTTGCATAAATTTTGTTTCTCTGATTCCTATAGTGTATACCAAGCATAAGATAGTTTTTTCTCGTAGTATACAAGCCTTAATAGGAGAGCCATGACAGGCAAACTTGTTTTTGTTGTTGTTGTTTACTGCGTGTTGAGCAAACACCGAAATGTTTCCTGAAAACATGCTTTTTTTCAAATGTTTGTGAACTGTGTGGACAGCTTAAGTTTTCCCAAACAATTATTGTTTGATTTTAAGAATGGTTCATAAAAGGGTTACGGTGATTTTGTATATTGTTGTACTTTTAGAAATATAAGATAATTTTTGGCAGCTGGAAAACCAGCTTTAATTCTGGTTTGTATTGTTTTCGCTGTTCGTAATTGCATCTTGATAGCAAAGATGAAAATGCGTACTGCTCATCCGAATCGCACGAAATTTGTTTCCAGTGCCTGTCAATGCATTATTACAAATGGGAAGAAAGTGGTGTTTTTTTTTTCTTTTCTTTCTTTCTTTCTCTTACTTCATTTGCTTTTTTTTCTTGTCGTTGCGACTGTTTTCCCAATCAGCTTCTTTTTGTTTTTTTCCCCCCTTCGTTTAGGCTTAAATCTTGATTGTTTCTTCGCTCCGCAATCAGCCCTGGAAAACGTTTTCTTCGATTTGTCTTTCTTCTTCTTCTTCGTCTTCTATTTTCTGATTGTTGTTTGAACCTGATGAAGCTGAAAACTGGCATCAAACTGCATTCGCTCGTTTTTTATACGCAATTTCTGATGCTCGTTTCACGTTTTACTGGCGATAAAATCAGCGAAATCGTTGCCGATATCTCCGACAAATCTAATAATTGATCTTGACTTTGGAAGAAACAGAATTGCAAATGGCGACGCCACCCTTGTTCTGTTTGTTTTTCTAGAAAAATGGAAAGTGCACGACCTGAACTTGGTGTGAGATTTTTGAGCTTGTGTATTTGCTTGGGATGTGTAGCCACTTGGATGGGGTTGTGCAGACTCGCACAGCGGTATCGCAACGACACCGCATCGCTCGTCTGAACCCGTAGCCTTAATAGTGAGAGAACAACCCCAGTAACCAAAACTTGTTGGGCCAATGTTGGGAAAACATTGGCAATACGTCCATATAAATAACGCTTAATGCTAACATAAAACCGATGATTGCCAACTGTACCATATGACAACATGTGCCCAATGTTCAAATGCCAACATTAGACCTACGATTGGCAACTCCACCATTTCCAACGTTGACTGCTAACTGCCAACGATTCACCAACGTTGTCAACTAAAATCCAACGTTGTGCATTACTTGGGAAGTTACTCGAAGCAAGACATTAATCGCAATCGGTGGTGGACTTGCAATGGTGTCTGCTTGTCCAATGGCCTGGGGGGGGCCCTGAGGAAATAGGTCCTCTAAAGAATTGCAGAATATTTGCACATAGACACATAGACATATATTAAATATGTTAATGAGATTTTACCAGCTAGGTTGCCATAGTATGTGCATTTTTTAAAAATTGTATTCATTTCTTATAAAAATTAAATTTATAGCCTTATAGGTGTGGGTGGGACCCCTTGTTTTCTGACAATCAGTATGTGAGACTCAGTCCTCTACTGATTATATTGCCAGGTTGTGCTCTGGAATAGTACCAGGTAGTGTTCTGTTTTGGAAGATTGAAGTTGGTCTGTATTTGAAGATCAGAAAGTGGGCTTTATGAAATATGTTGATTTTTGACTGAGGTTTGGAAATTCGGAATTCGAATATAGGAATGGATTTATAAGTATTTGTTATACAGCAGTTTAATCCTTTAATTATTCGACTATTTTATTTAGATGTTTACGATATCTGTTTAGTTTCGCTGTTGGAGTTGGATATGTGCATTTTATCCGTGTATTTTGTTGAAAGATTTTTCTTATCGATTTGTTTTTGTTCTTTGGTGAAGTACGTTTTAAGGAGAAAAAAAAAGGAAAAGAAAAGTTCGTTGAATTTTGTTTCTTGGAAATGATTTTTTTCTTTCTTTCTTTCGGTTCATTTAACCCTATGTCTCGAACTTCGGTTTTTTTAGTCGCGAAAATATGTGCATATATTAACGTGATTCGCACGGACCGTTGCATGTTTGAGGCGCTGCGAGCTATCCAAAATGATATCCAGGGTTTCGTTAAACGGTTTCGCAATTAAAGTGCTTTGACGTAAGACTACGTTTTTGTTTTCGGTGTTAGGGTAGAAGTTCGGTATTTAGCGACGGTAAAACCGAAATGTAATGCATAGAGGCGGTGATACGGAAGTATAACGGCTAGCGGGGGTGAAACGGAAGTGTAACGGCTAACGGCTGTGAATCGACTTAATCGGGGGCTAACGGCTTACGAGAACTAATCATACGGTGGTCCTACGTTAACAACATTTGTTAGATTTTGTAACATGTTAATACAGAGATTTAGCACCAGAAATAACCGTTACCGTTGACGTCATTATTTCGAAACTCACATAGGCCTAGTAACGCGCAAGGGATTCTGGGTAAAGGACAACATAACCGTAATTTTTTTGAAATTGCACATATACCGGAAAAATGTGAAGAATTTACATAGAACGTTTTCAACGGTTGAACAAATTCAACGTGATTTTCAGTCTGCGCATGACTGATGGAAACTTTTACATGGGACGGAGCCCTACCGTCAAATTGCATGCTAAACGTGAATTTA
>JAQGAE010003121.1:0-15617 GCA_034696685.1 Julus scandinavius | reverse complement strand
AAGTTCACTGGACCGAGGTTTTTGATGTCGTACAACTCCCGAAGGCTTCTGACAACCTCGGCCTGGACCCTTCTATTCTTACTGAGCACCAGCAGGTCGTCCACGTCAACAAGAATCAGCACATCCTAACGCAGCCGATAGATGCACTCGCAAGTGGCGAGTGATACGAACCCACGAGATTGCAACTCCTCGTGCAAGGTACTCCACCAGCACCTTCCAGACTGATGGAGTCCGTAGAGGGACTTTTCAAGTCGCCAAACCAGGGGTTTTATTTCCTCCCCACTAGGGGGGTTCCATGAGGACTGGGATGTCAATTGTACCATATAGAAAAGCACACTTGACATCAAGATGGCAATGCAGCCAGCCCCCACACTACACGAGATGGTAGAAGAAAACACGGACCAAAGTAAAATTAATCACTGGGTGATACAAGTCCATGTAATCCTATACTTCCCGCTGTTGGAACCCTTTTGCCACTAGGCATGCCCTGTGCCGGACTACCTCCCTCCCGTAGTCCTGTTTCCGGGTAAACACCCAACGACAGCCAAGGATCTTGTCACTTGGCTGGGGACTCACAATCCGGTAAACCTTGCGCTTTTTGAGGGTTTGCATCTCGTCGTCCATAGCTTCCAGCTATCTATCGGCATCATGAGAGCTTATTGCTTCTCTATAAGTTCTGAAATCTTCCTCTACACTGTTCGATTCAGCGTCAAGAAACTTGTCCTCCCCCTCTTCAGGTGCCCCGGATTTTACAGGTGGCATCATGGCCCCTTCAACTCCGCATTGCAGGCCCTGGCTACCGGAGGGTGAGAACTCGCCCTGGAACTTATTTTTGGCAGAAAAGTCATAATCCTTGAGATTAAAAGGAATTCCCTCCTCCTGGAAATAGGATTGCACTTCATTGCCTGATCGCAGATGTATACCATCCTGATAGTAGTATACGTCCACTCGCTCTTCAGTCTTCCATGAGACTACGGTCCTCCTCCATTTTAATAGTGAATGATCTCGTAGTGAGATTTTATGATGCATCCGCACCAGAAAAATCAGTCTTTGTTCGACTTCTACGGAAGCATCCCTCTCCGGGACTGGTGGAATCTGTCGATTCAGGTTCCTCGACCCTGGGCTGCGACTCTTCAACAGTCAAGTCTTCGTTGATCTTGACCTGACTCGACTTATAAATTCAGTCCTGTTCGGCATTGTAGAACCTGTAACCCCGGGTGGAATGGGCATAGCCGACAAGGATACCCTAAAACGCCATGTTCGCAAATTTACCGGTCTATTGTTTCTGGGGTATGAGTCTACTGACTTTGCTGCCTATCCTGCGCATATGCGCAAGATTCGGCACATACCCCCGGAACAGCTCATAAGGAGTCTTGTTCCCCAGGATAACCTGCGGCAGACGGTTCTTGATATAAACAAAAGTATGGAGCATTTCTACCCAGAACCTTTAAGGCAAACCGGTTTCTTTCAACAATGCCCAGATGGCCTGAACCGATGTTTGGTTAAAGCGTTCGGCCACCCCATTCTGATGGGGAGAGTATACATTCGTTTTAACGTGCCGAATGCCCTCATCCCCATAGAATTTCATCAAAGGTCCGGAGCAGAATTCTCCCACATTGTCGGTCTTGATGGATTTTAGTTTATACCCAGTCCATCTTTCCATTTTGTGAACATAATGTTTGATGCATTTCATGGTCTTATCTTTGCTGGTAATTATGTACACCGAACCCCAACGGGAAAAGTCACCAACGATGACTAGATAATACCTGCTTCCCTATCCAGAAGGGAATGCAGAGGGCCCCCAAAGATCCGCATGGACCAGTTCGAGTGTTGCCTTCGTGAACCTTTCCTTGAAAGCTTTAGCTGTGGAGCGATGCGCTTTTGTTAATAGGCACATGTCACACGAGTGGGAACACTCTTAATTAGTAGCAATCCCCTCACCGACTCCGATTTCGAGATCTTAATTATCGAGTCGGTGTTCATGTGGCATAGCCTGGCATGCCACAAAGCCAGGTCCGATGTTTTACCAGGCGCCGGCTGACCTGTGGAATTTGACTCCAAAAAGTTATTCCCTAAATCAGGCTAGATGATCGCTTTTGTATTATATAGGCAATCCCTCCGCTCAAACTCCATGACAAGGTCCCCCTTAGGGTTTTTAACCCTTATCATGTCGGCGTCTCTTGACCAAGTTATCTTCGCGGCTTTAGCCAACTGGGAGGATGACAGGAGATTCCGTCTACTATTAGGGGCATAGGCCACGTCCCTGACAACGACGAATTTTGTTACGCCGCCGGCAAGGACGGACATCAGCACTGTCCCCTTTCCTTCAATGGGAAAGGTGCCAGAGTATGAGCTTATCGTGATGAGATCGATGGCCCTATACTCGGCATACCAGGACTTATTGTTGGCGAGGCTGATCCCTGCTCCGGAATCCCATGTCCACTCCCCATCTCTGGTGTCGGCTCTGGTGCCTGCTATAAAGACCTCAATGTCGAACCCTTTCAAATCAAAGTCTAAATGATCCACCGAGCCTCCATTCGGCTGGCGAGGTGCTCCTTTTGATTTTGATTTACCGGCCTTTTTCTTTTTAGGTTTTGTTGGCCGGTAGCTGTGCCGGGGTAGCTTCGGCGGGCTTACCATGCAAGACCCAGCAACGGTCTTGCAGGGGACCAGACTTCCTAAAATGGGTGCATTTAAAGTCCGGTCTTTTCCCCGGAACTCCCCCGTCTTGGCACTAGCCCAGAGCACATCGCTTGCCGGATTGATGGCAGAACCACCCAGATTATGCTCGGCAAATCTCATGGTATTGGCCTCGGCAATCAAAGAGGCCTTGACCCTGGTTGCGGTGAAATCCGAGTCCGGCTAACCATGTATCAATTTAATCTTTAACGCGTATTCCGGCGGAAGGCCCATCAGCATTTGGAAAGCAAGATCCTCATCTGGAATCCTGCGATCCACCTCTTCCAGGTGACCCGCCACGGCCTCGACCCTGGCAATATAAGCCTCAACGGTCTCAGCTTGTGTCATCCGAAGAGACACAAATTGACACCGGAGTTGCCAGCCTCTTTTCCAAGAGCCGGGCTGATAAGTTTGCTGGATATGTTTCAGGATCTCACAGCACTGTGTCCTCGCAAACCCCTGGAAGAGGGTCTTCCAGATGTCCGGGACGATGGTAAAGTACATCGCCGAGGTTACCGCCTTACAGATGTTTACGCCTTTCTAGTTCGGCCGGCGTAGCCGAGCCGGGCAAGGTGGTGACCGTCCCGTCCGTGTACTTGAGGAGGGCTTGCTTGGCCAACGCCATATCAAGCTCCTCTCGCCAAGTAGCGTAATTAGTTCCATCTAATTTGGTAACATGGAACCTTTCAAAGTCCATGGGGGCCTTGCAGTAGTTATATTGCAGATGAATTTTTTTTTGTTTCAACCCCGGAAGAACTACCAATACGCGCAACGCAGTGAAGTCTGGCACGGATGTCCGAAAAACTTATGATTTTAGTTCAACCAGCTAACCCGTTTATTGGCATGTATATTAATACATGCCAATGAATGGCATAATTATAAACTTTGCAACAATAATAACAATAAATAATGCAACAAATAACTATGAATCTATAACAAAAATAATCTTTATAACTCGGTTTTGGCCACCTTTAAGACCCAGTAGCAGTGATTTATTTAATTGTGTTATATTTATTTCTCTAAGAAAAAAACCCCGAATGTAAATCTATACTCCACGTCGAATTCGTTCCGTTTGTTGAATTTGTTCCGCTCCCTCATTGATCACCTTGTAAAAAATGTTATTGACCTGTGGGCGGACACCTCTTCGCTCAAAACATATACCCGCCGTCAATTATTCCTTGACTAGGCGGGCCGTGACGAAAATCATTTCAACGGCGTTCTCCTGCGGAAATAATTTGCAGCAAAAAAAACCTCTCAAGAGGGCAGATGATGCCGGACACGCTGACTCGTATTTTGAAGGGTCCACTTATAACACGGCAGTCAAACTGCGCTCCGTTAATGGTGGACGAGCGTCCTCACTAAACGAATGGCCTACCGGTTTCTCAAACGAGAAAAAAACCCGGTCTGGTGCCAAAACAAACAAAAAGATCAAACGCCTAACTTTTTAATCATTCTCGAAAACGCCATCAAAAACGCGGCCATGTGGATTGATCTAGAGGGAAAAAAAATTTTGACGGTAAAAACCATCAGAACCGGCGAAATTTCTATAAACCCAGTCGGGTGTGGCACAGTCGAAAAAAACGTCGTGAACGGTTTCCAAAGTGCTGCTACCAATGTTGGTTATTGTTGTGTTGGAAATCCATGTCCTGTTTATAATTGCAGGAACACGGATTTCCACAGAGGGAAAAACAGCATTCCACAATGTTCTCGGTGAAAGTATTTTAATCCTTAGTTATAAAACATCTTACACTTACAGTTATCCACCATTGTTCTCAAATCGCAATTAATGTAATTAGGATAACAAAGAACCAGGAACGTCACGTGCGGTGAAGGGCCATTCACCTGCACAGGTCAGTGGCCAAAAAGAGTGCTGGCCAGACTATCGAGGACCAAGATGGCCGCCCAACAGTGTGACCAGTCGGACAATCCCTAACTTCCTCAACCTAATCGGGAAGTATCTTAAATGGAGACCCATTATTACCATTATAGTTTCGGTCCTCCATTCAATTAATTTCTTTTCGTTTTTCCCTTTCAGATCATTCAAGGGACCGAAACCGGGATGGCTTTTCATCACCAAACGGGTAATTCACAAACCACATTAAGGATAAATATGATTAAAATATAATATGAATATAACTATGATTAAAAGAGTTAAAAAACTACATCTCTTGGAAACCAAACAACAGATCTGACGGGTACAGGAATGGAGACGCGATCAAAGGGTGCTCTATGTATGACTACGCCGATTGTGGCAACTGGTACTCGACCAAGTGGTATTGGCAATTCAACAGAAGGGTCTCCTTTGGTTAAATATAGTCAGCAAATGGCAGGGTCGAGTCCGGACCGGTTGCAGGCGGTGCTTCAGGCCTGGGGCGGTTCGATTCCTAAGCTACTGGAAATATGGTGCTCGGGCATCATGGGACAGGTGTATCAAGAGCCTGGTTTGTGGGGACTTGCAGTGTTCACCTAATGTAATAATTGACATGGAACCAGAGATGAAGCAAATGGTGGCTCAAACAGTGATGATTAATTATCGTGACAGTGGCCCATTTTATGATGGGGTTGGAGATATCATTGATTTTGTTAATTCGTTTTTGGTGGTGGTGCAATCGGAGGGTTTGCCCATAACGGCGTATGGTCGGTGTCTTCGAAGACACCTTACGGGTCTTGCGGCAAAGTGGTTCCCGACGAGTAGTGAGCGGTTATTAAATATGCATTGGTTTGAGTTGCTGGAATGTTTGAAACGTCTTTTCGGTTCGTCGAGGTATAACCCTGGGCTGTGGAGACAGTATATTTCCCGCCGTCAGGGGTGGAATGAGCCCGTAAGGAATTACTTAATTGACATGACTTCGATGGCACAGACCTTGAACCCACAAACGCCGGTGCTGGACACAATTCAGATTATTGTTTCGGGCTTGCAACCGAATTTCCATGTCGGGTTGGCTGGACGTCGATGTTACTCTATCGAGGAGCTTTGGCTGGCGGTGGTTTCTTTAGAGGAGGCCTATGTGTTTGGTCGACCGACACCGGTGGCACCACCAGTGGTAGTGGATAAAAAAGGTGCAGATAAGCGAGTGCCTGTGGAGCGGGCTGTTAATGTGACGCAGAATTACAAATGTTACGCCTGTGGAGAGCCGTGGCATATGAAGCGATTCTGCCCGAAACAGATGGGAAAGGATACGGTGGCGGAACTGAGAAGGGGAGGCCCCTGTATATGGTGGCCCCAAAAGCAGAACACAGGGGAACAGGACGGTGGTGAGTTGAGAGAGGTGTCCTCTCCTGTGGCATAGATACAGATAGTCACACGAACAGTATTCATGGTGGTAGATGGAGGTTCAGCGGTTGTCAGTGGATAGACCATTCTCGGGTAGACCCCTGTATGATGTTGCTGGCCATGCGGTGGATAGCATGGGGGAATGTGACATAGTTGACCATTTTTGGGCGGTCACTGATTCACCCCTTCAGGATTTTTCGCCATCCGGATGAAGTGGCCCTACTGGCCTGGGACTTTGCTCGTTGTACAGGATTGGTCCCATTGCCCCTGAACGAGATGTTCTGTTTCCAGGATAAGCCGGAAGAACTGTTCTCGTTTGTGGCACAGCGAATTAAGCCCGTTGGTGATTTGCAGCAAGTGGAAGACGACGCCCGGGATGCGGGAGTGTGAACAGTCAGTTCGAATTGATATAGAGGATAGTGAGGAGAAGGCGGAGGAAAAACAAGGCTCATTGTGTATGGAGCCCGTGGGTGACAGAGCAAGGCGATTGGGCAGGTTGCTCATCCGACTGTTACAGGTGGTGACATTGGCACCATGTTCGACCTCGTTGGTGATGTTGAATTCCAGCGCAGACAAAAAAGGGTGATTTGGTCCTTGTTGAGGCTTTGCCTTTGGAGGGAATGTCTGCGCGTGTGGCGCGAGGGGTGATGTCTATTGGTAATGATCATTGTCATCTTTTTCAGATTGGGAACTTCACTGCGGAAGCATTGAATGTGGATGTTGCTGCACTGGAAGTGCCCGAGGTGATTCCATTTGAGCTTACAGAGAGTATTAGAGACCGAGTTGAGAGTCGCTCTGAGGTGGAGGGGTTGGACTGTATTGCAGATGGGGCCTACACTGACGAGTACGCAATGTCGGGCGCTTCAAAAATTGTTGGGAAGTTTTTGGAATACTTACGCGTTGTCTATGCAGGAGCTAGGGTTGAGTAATTTTCCCCCATACTATTGATACGGGGAATCTGTTAAAGACTAATGATGATCCCTTGATTTTAGTTGCAGGGACATCACTTGCAGAGGAATGACACCAGGATTCTGGATATAATTGTTGTAAGCAGTTTTAATTATTAAGCATGTGGTGATACACTCACAATTCCATTTTAGTTATGAGTAATACATCCATAATCAATCTTTTTCTAAGGAAAAATCTCCAAGGATGAAGGGCCGACACCCGAACCAGTCGCTGGCCAAGAAGAGAGTGACTGCCAGATTATAGAGGCCCAATATGGCCGACCTCAAAAAGGTGACCAGATAACCGGTCCACCGATAGGGAAGTTTCATTTATGGAGGAAACATGAAAAATCCCTCCTAGACCAAACCATTATTATTATTGACTTATTTTTATAAAGCCTATCTAATCTCTTTTCCTTTCTCTTTCACAGATCACCCAAGGACCAGGTCAGGGATGGCCCTCCATCACAGAACACAGGTAGGACAACACATTATGTAAATATCAATATATATATAAAAATATAACTCAATTAGATATAGTTAAAAAGAGTAAAAACAATGCTACGGAAACAGTACAACAGAATCATCCACCAGTATATGTTGCGCCTCAACGTTCGTCGGGGAAAGGCTAGGGCGTCGTCAGGTGGTGGTGGTCCCTAGTAAGAGCCAATATTCTAGCCCGATGGTTTTGGTCCGTAAGAAGGATGGGTCTGTACGTTTTTGCATAGATTATCGTAAGTTAAATGTGGACACGGTGGTGGATAGTTATCCGTTGCTGCGCATTGATGATGCGCTGGATGCTATGAAGGGGTACTGGCAGGTGCCCATGGGAAAGCGAGACCCGCAAAAACGGTTTTTTTATGTTTCGAGGGGCATTTCGAGTTTACTCGGATGCCCTTCGGGTTATGCAATGCACCAGCTACAATGCAGAGGGGTCTTGACCAAATATTTCTGCATTTGAAATGGGAGGCATGCGTGATTTATCTGGATGTCATTATTGTCTTTGCGCCAATTTTTGAGTTGTTTTTGGAACGTTTAAGGGCAGTTTTGGAAGTATTGTCCTGCCATAATATTAGGTTAAAGCCATCGAAATGTTTTTTTTTGGATATGAAGAGGTTAAATATTTGGGTCATGTGGTCAGTGCGATGGGTATGGCCCCGGACCCTGATAAGATTGTTGCAGTACGGAACTTTCCCAGGCCCGGGGATAGGAAAGGGGTAAAAAGTTTCTTGGAATTGTGTGGATATTATAGGAGGTTTATCAAGGATTTTGCAAGTATAGCTTGGCAATTGACCAATTTGACACGGGAATTTATCCCTTTTGGGTGGACGGATTTGTG
The DNA here is from genome assembly GCA_034696685.1 of Julus scandinavius. Taxonomy (NCBI): domain Eukaryota; kingdom Metazoa; phylum Arthropoda; class Diplopoda; order Julida; family Julidae; genus Julus; species Julus scandinavius. Next base: position 7,378 of record JAQGAE010003121.1, on the reverse strand, counting down.
CGAATTGGCCTTTCAAGCATTGAAGGGGGCATTGTGTTCGGTGCCAGTATTAGCTATGTTTGACCCATCGGCGTCTTTGAGCCTTCATATGGATGCGTCTAGGGTTGGGTTGGGAGCAATTCTATATCAGGGGTTAAACCTAATCAGCGGGTAATGGTTTATGCAAGTCGTTCCTTGTTGCCTGCGGAGACCAGATATACAGTGTCGGAACTTGAAGCCCTAGCGATAGTGTATGCAGCCGAAAAATTCCGTCATTATTTATTCTTGAATAAGGTTACGATAGTGACGGACCATCATGCCTTGTTCTATTTGAGGTCACTTAAGAATACCTCAAATCAGTTGAGTAGATGGGCAGTTAAGATGGAGGAATTTACGTATGAAGTAGTATACAAAAAGGGAGGGTTGCACATGTTGATGTGGACTGCCTGAGTAGATATCCGGTGATGGAACAGCAAGTGGCCCCAGGGGTGGAGGATGATGCATATATATATTTAGTGCAGGGCCATAAGTATATGTCAATGGAACAGATTCAGGATTAGGGGTTGGATGTTTAGCATAGTAAGGCGGTGGGGCGAGGAGTGTCCCCAAAGGATTATTTGATGTTAGGACAGACCTTGTACTTTTATAATCCTTCCAAGCTGCCTAAGTTATTGTTGGTTGTCCCCGAACACTTGCGGCAAGGAGTTATGAGTGAATGTCATGATCATCCATTGGCGGGACATTTTGGCATATCGAAAACATTGTACTTATTTCGCGGGCATATTACTGGCCTCAGATGAAGGCGGCAGTTGCAAAGTTTGTGGCATCATGTGAGCAGTGCCAAAGGAATAAGATGCCATAAGATGCCATATTGGAGCTATAAGTGAAAATGTAGGTCACTTCATTTTTAGCTGGAAATCTGCTGCTGAAGGTGTCCAAATTATATGTTTTACGAAAATTAATGTAAAAGAAACTATATATTTTGATTTGATCATTGCCCTAAGATAATAATCTAACTAAATAAACAAGTTAGATTTATATATTCTGTGAATTGTAACATTAATTAAGATTTTTTGCAAATATAAACCATAGGTCTGTGCTGCAGTTTTATTGTATAGCTTACAAGTTGAGCAAGAATAAAATATTGTTGCTATGGCTTGATGCTATGGCAACACCAAATAAAATTTAAGAATCCATGATTTGGGGAGGATGGCCTGGATACCTTCAATTATAATAATACTATTATAATAGTATTATTATAATATAAACCAGATTTGTGCCTTAATTAGGCCATAATATCCTAGGCCTAATTTAGGCCTAAAATAATTTTTAAAAAAACAAGTTATTCTTTAGTTTTTCTTTGGTTTTTTTGCATAGATTTCTTCCAAACTGCAGTTTTCATTCTGCTGTTTGGACGAAATCTATGCAAATAAACTGTAAAAAAACTAAAGAATAACTTAAGTTTTTTTAAAGATTTTCTTAAGTTTGTTTTTTGCAGGGACAAATGTAGCTTGGACAGGCTTGCTTTTCAACAGCACTTTTAAAAGCCTCATTGCAGTAGGTCCATGCCAATTAGAAGGGACATTTTTAAAACTGGATCAGCACAAGTAGAATGACCCCATTTAACTGATTAGATTGCAGACATGTGCGAAATTTTAGGGTCTGTTTGAGTACCTCTAATGTTAAAGTCACAAAGGTTCGGCAAATGTTAAATACGATAAAGGGACCTTTCACTTATTGGAGCTTACTTTAAATTGTTTCTGCTGGAAATTGAATGCTTTTTTATAACCATATCCATTTTTTTTTTAAAGTTGTTTTAAAGGTTTTGTGAGTGATGACGAAGTTGACATTATCATAAAATTCTTGGAAAATCATTCAGTAAAAGAGCATAAACTCACTTGAATTTTTCTTTTGGGGAAAAATTGATTTCATTGATTTCAAGTAGTAATTTCAAAACTATGGTCATGTACAGCAGGCTGACATCGCCCCAACATGCTGTAGATGGAAACTCAAGGAAAACTGTAAGTTACAGGGAAACAATACCATCAATTAAAAAAGCCCTATAAAATTCCTGTAAGAAATATTTACTCGAGGAGGATTAAAAATGCATCAGTTACATTAAATCAGCACCCCTTAACGGGGTTTGAAACCCTATCCTTTTCAATGGGTAAATTTGCAACGACACTCGCAGCCAAAAATAAAAGAGATTAAATAAAAATAAAAATTGCTTAAAATAGCTTGATAAATTAGCAAGGTCATTCGCTTGTCGTTTTTCACTTTAAAATAGTAGATTTTTTAAATTTCTCATGCTGCCACTTGCTGGCAGCGTGTGCAAAATAACAGACATTTTTCAAACTTGTTTATATATTTAATAAAAATCTACTATTTTAAAGTGAAAAACGACAAGCGAATGACCTTGATTATTTATCAAGCTATTTTAAACAATTTTTATTTTTATGGGTGATTGGGTGGTATTGCACCATGGAGGTTGAGAGTCAGCATGTAGTCAGAATACTAAGGCCTATATTAGACCTAACATTCCAAAAAAGTCCAACAAAACCAATAATTCTAGCATCGGGTTTCATGGATTTTGATGGGAGTTTTGTCTTGGGAAAGTGGATGCATGAACCAAAAATGACTCAATACAAACAATTTCAGAATAATAATGCATAAGCTGCAATAGCTCATAGTTTTAGTTGTGGTTTTTTATCCAATCGAAATGTGGCAATAAAATGGTAACCATTAAGCCACGTCTCCACTGCATTGATTATTAAACATTGAACATAAAATACGCAAACTGCATACATACATTCAAGAGAAACCGGAAACATTGAATTCATCAACATGTTGAAGAATGCTGACCTGTCTCCATCAAAATGTTCAAAAATCCATAAACAAACGCATCCAGTTTACGGCGCTTCTACCAAGGCTGTGTATTTCCTGTATTAACATTATGTTGTGTTTGTAATGTTTTCATTCATTCAATATTCTTTTATTTTCTTTTATTTGCATTCATTCAACATTTTTTTCATTTATTTTCATTCATTCAACATTCATTTTCATCATATTCATTCAATATATATCATTCAAAAAGATACTTACCGATTGACGTGGCAATCCAAGCTTGAAGTTTGTTTTTACAACGTTTTGTAAATTGCGGTTGGCATGGCTGATCATGTGGCTTTGCTGAGCATGCACAGAAAAATGCAACATTTACCCCTTTGATCCGGACTGCCTCACGAGCGATCGGAAAATGTTGTAGAAACATAGTTTTTAAACCAGAAATACGTCATAAGTGTGTGCACACGTGATGGTGGGCACACATGTTTCTCTCGATTTGTTTCCGCATACCAAGATGATGAACATTTTTTTTCAAAGTTGAATGCAGTGGAGACGCGACTTTGGGTATAGAGTAGAACATTTCATTTTGGTAACCTTTAAGTATTAAATTAGTCTAAAAGTAGACAAATGCACATTAGTGTGCCACTCTGCGTACTCCTTTAATTTATGGTAAGTGTTACAGTTGTAGTTGTATACCATGCTACTAGCCTGTTCTTCAGTTCGGGAATGTGTAAAATTACATCATAGTAATTTTTGGGAAGGGGATTGGGAAATTTCAAAAAAGTAACCCTCTCCCACTTTGATTAATATTTATTTCATCCCTTACCTCTTGTTTATCAGTATACTGTCCAGTTTTCAACACCCATTAACTCTCCTTTAGTGGTACACCAAACATGGGGGTGTCAGATGGGCTAGTCGTGATTGGGTGGTATTGCACCATGGAGGTTGAGAGTCAGCATGTAGTCAGAATACTAAGGCCTATATTAGACCTAACATTAGGGTCTATATTAGACCTAACATTAGGTCCTAAATTTAGCCTAATATATTATGGATTAATTAAAGCCCATGTATGGCTCGGGTATCCAGACCATCCTTCCCAAATTATGTAGTTTTAAAGTTTCATTAAGAGTTACTATAGCATCAAGCTATTGCAACATGCATTACTAAGGCCTAAGTTAGACCTTATATATTAAGGGCTTAAATTAGGCCTAATGTAGTAGGGTATAATTAAAGCCCAGGTATGGTTTAAGTTACCCCTAATAAAGTACCCAGACCATCCTTTCCAAATTATTTTGTTCTAAAATTTCATTTAGTATTGCCATAGCATCAAGCTATAGCAACAGTTATCTTGCATTTTATACTTGCAGCTATAAACATAATAATGTAAGATGATAATATTGTTTACATTTTCAAAAAAATCATAATATTCAGAATTTATTTGCAATATATGACAAATATAATGTAAAAATATAGTTTGGAAATGAATTTTCAGAATATATATTTACAATATATGACTAATATATTGTAAAAATAATTAGTTAGAAATATTTTTTGTCTGCCACAACAAATTTAGGCATATTTTAGTGTGTCGCAACACATGTATGCATACTTTAGTGTGCCACGACAAATGTACGTAAACTATTGCAACTTAAAGTATGTGGGTTTGTTCCTGCCTGGGTGTGATTGTGGTTGTTTTTATTTTTTTATTTTTAGATTTGTATTACCCCTGTTTCTTGTAAAGTTAACAAACCCATTGACATGAGACCCATAGAAATATGGGAACTAAGGATTATGGATTACAATTTCAGGTAGCCATATCTGATGTATATGTTTTATATATATACAGGGTGTTTCAGTGCTATATTGCTAAACGTTGTGGGCGTGTAGAATGGGTCCATACAAGCCATTTATGTTAATGTACCCATAGGCATAATTGCCCGGTTAGGGTGCTGGAGGCCACCAAAGATCAATGCAATCCCATTTTGGGCCCGATGTGTTTTGATTTGTGATTGGGTCATAAGCAAGTAGAAGATATTTCTGATGTTTATTCTATTTATTGAAACAAGGGCACATATATTCATAACAGCTGTTGAAAGTGATGGCCACTAGCGTCAATGATTGCGGTGCACAGACAAATGTTCTGCCTAACCCTCACAAAAATGCCAGGTGTTTGCTGCACAAATTCGCAGGCGACAGATATCCGGGCGATTAAGTCCTTAACAGTCTACAGGTGTTTCATAGACAAGGCCCTTAACATGGCCCCGAAACTGTTGCGTGGTTGGCACCCATAGTATGTGCAATCGCATGTGTACTGGTTGATGGATGGTTGGCCACCCGTTCCAGAACATCTTCCTCGAACGCAGGGTTTCGTGCAATTCTCGATTACCATCAGCTCTCTTGATCTGAAGCGTTCCACGTTCTCGCAGGCTACGGGCAATTGCAACAAACGTGGCACGACATGGGTGTCTCCGTGTAGGAATCCTTTACTGGTACTTTCTTGCAGCTTGCCTTGCATTTCCACATGCTCCTCCATGCACAAGATGCATATCTGCAAGCTCAGCAAAGGTATATCGCTCCATGCTGTCAGTCTGAAGTGAAACATGAACATGGTATGCGGCATGCAATGGCCATTGTGAGAATGGGTAGTACAATCTCCAGCACCCTAACATTGCATTTCCACCTATAGGTACATTAACATAAATGGCTTGTATGGACCTATTCTACATGCCCACAATGTTTGGCAACATAGCACTGAAACACCCTGTATATTAGATATATAAATCATATACACCTATACCTCGATATACGGCTACTCCTTATACGGCCTTTTGCTATAACGATCTTTTTTAATTATGGCACATTTCCGATATACGGCCCACAATGTTTCGTTATACAGCAAAAAACAATTTACATGGGGTGTCATTACAAAGAAAGACAAATTTGCCTGCGAAAAGAAGCAGAAAGCAAGGCAAAGCAGCAATGTTGGAACAATATTTTAAAGTGTGTGAATCCACAACAAGAAGAAAGTGATGATGGCAGCATATTATAGCTTACTGTTATTTATGTTAATGTTCATCATAAGATTAAGTTTTAAAAGTTTTTTTCAGTGGCGGCTTGTAGAAAAAATAAGTGGAAGTGCTGCAAGTAATGCTTCAGAGTAATGTTGTGAAGCACGGCGGTCGCGACTGCAAGAGCGACAGTCCTCTGTTGCTCGCAGCCCGGCGTGCAGCTTCCTATGTGAGCATGCGCACAACAGTCAACCAGCTCGCCGCTGGAACTGAAACGCACAGCTGCATACAAAAATTTTTAAATCTTTTTTCATTAACTTGGAAATGACTTAAGAGTTAATTAAATAAATTCAGCAATAGATTAAGAATAAATGAAATGAGAAAGAATTAAAGAAAAAAATGACTGTTTATATTAAATGTTATCGATGATATCCAGTGATTGGGGTTGCTGAAGTTCCACAGTGCCTATGGACAAGCCGCCACTGGTTGTTTTTCATTATACAGTCTTTGCCAAAATGATAGAGGCACCCTATTTTTCTATATCTAACAGCACAGGGTAGTTGCAAATGTAAAACTATAGCTATGAATTCATCATATTGTGGTGATTGTGAAACCAGTAATATTTGTATTGCTACTTTTGCAAATAAGGGTTAGAAAAAATGATAAAGGCATTGGAAGTATTTTGGTTTCAATGCCATTATAATATGATATGTGGACTCTGAAATGTAATTTCAGTTGCATAAATATAGCCTGTTGAAAATGTTTGGCCCATTGTGTCATTTGCTTCACATTCACAGTAGACAACAAAATGTGAAGAGGCAAAGCCCTAACAGAGTTTGAACGTGGCTAAATTTCTGCACTTAACAGTGCATGGAAATCAAATAGATAAATTACTAAGCTCTTGGGCCACAGTCTCTCCATTGTAGATCATTGTGAAGGATCCAGCACTTTATGGGGTAAAAAAGTCTACTAGATGTAAATATGCTATCACACCACAAAAACAGAAACAACAAAAACAGCTGGAGAAATAAAGGATGCTACAGGAGTGACAGCAAGCCGCAGGACTGTTCAGCACTTTGTTTGAGAAACTCCACAACTCCAGAGAAAGAAACTGTGCCAAAAATTTAGCCTTAAACAACACCATAAAGAGAGCAGTTTGAAGATTGCAAGGCAACATTTGAGTTGGAAGAAGGAGTGGTAAAATGTAATTTTTCTGATGAAAAGAAGTTTAATCCGGATGGTCCAGATGGCTGGCAATACTACTTTCATGATCTTCGGACAGAGGAGAGGTGGTTCGATGATGATATGGGCAGTAATGTGAAGCAAGAAATTAAGTGGTCTCGAGTTCTTAAAGGCCGACAAAAAGCCGATAGTTACATACAGACACTGTGACGATCCCCCGGGGCTAAGTCCGCATATGGCGGGACTGGGCTCGTTAGGTATGGAATGTGAACCTTGCCCGGTATGTGCGCAGGCTAATGGGATTGCGTAACATTGCGTTATCTGGAAGAAGGTTCCAGAGAAACTGCATTCCTGCTGCCCGGTTCGCC
>JAQGAE010003120.1:0-15621 GCA_034696685.1 Julus scandinavius | reverse complement strand
TAATTAACAACAGAATAGAGTAGAATAATACAAATTTTCCTAATGGAAACAATGTTTGTTAAAGTAAATTTCTTAAATAATGTGCGAATGAAGTTGATTCGCAGCAACGTGAGCATGACGACACCACGCGGGTGTCTTAATTTCCTATAATAATGGAAAACATGGATGAATATATTAAACTGCTTTGTTCTAATATTGCTGTAATATTTATTTCCTTTCTGTATTATTTCCACAGATAAGCCATAACATGTATCCTAGACAGCACGACAGAATTCTTGCAGCTGAAATTTCAGCTTAGCAGAAAAGTTTATTTCGTGTTAGTTTTATCGCTAACAAACTAATTAACTCGACCACAAATTAAGAAACTGAAACTAATTTTCATTAGTGTTTCAAGACCAAAAACAAAAAAAAAAGATATAAATGCTTAAATTAGTAAAATGAGTTTGTGTTACGTGAAACTGCCTGACAACAGCAAATGTTGTAAGCAAACACTTGAGGGGAATATGTGTAAGATGCATGAGGTCGATGATGTACGATCAAAGACACGCAAATTTAATTCAATTAGATTGGAGTTGATAACCAACTTGTAATCAAATAATTGGTAGTGACAATAATTGGTAACTGGAAGTGACAGCTAAACTCCACTTAACAAACCATAAACAATGCAGGAGAGCAATCACGAAACATTGCGTCGGTTTTAATTGCGTACTATGGAAAAATAATTTGGTTTTCATGATAAATATACTATAGCAGTAGGAGGAGAAGACACATTGGTGTACATGGAGCATATGCTGTTTGGACAGTAGAACCTGCCTAGTTTGTTTGTTTGTTGATTTTTAAAGGTGGCCTATTTCTGCAACTAATTAAGTCTAAACACCAATGCCAATGGATGAGCCTTCAGCATTAAACAGTAAATCCAAAAAATTGAAAAATTCCATCATTAGTGGACGTCCATAATGGCTTTCCCCTACTCTTCCCCTCCCCTCTTGAAGACGTCCTTTTTAAATGGCCTTTTATCTGTTGGTAGCTTAATAATAGTTTTTAATATACATTTATTTTGCAAAAAAAAATAATCGCACAGTTTTTAGTATTTTTTTTGTGGCAATTTTAATTATTATTAAAATTGGAGCCCTTTTCAAATCCCATACATCAAGAATCAAGTCTCCTGAGACCATGCAATGGTCACATGATTTAAATGGCCATTAGGACCACTGGGATACATCAAATTCTGTATTTTCCTAAGTCAAGTGTTGTTTTTTTTAAAATCAGTCAAGGCCCCATTAACTCACCTGGCCCTATTACAACTCCTTCTTCTACATTTATGAACACACAGACATGGCCAGTTTTTGCTCTACGCATAAACATTAATAAAACGTGTTTTATTTTGTGTACAGTCATGAACAACATTACCACGAATTGAAAGAAAAACAATAATTATAGCAAATTATTTTCCCAGAAGATTTTATCTATTTATATTAAAATAATTGTAAGTGCATATACAGGGCGTATGGTAAAAAAGACTTAACCAAACCATTGTTTGGAGGTCCAAAGTGAAATAGGAGGACTCGACTTTAGGATGTTGATTAAAATGTTGCCATGGCAATAAGGACAGTAACCCACTTATATACTGAAATACACACATGTGAAACCAACACGCAATTTCGCTTACTGCAATGCAAGTAGGATTTTTTTATATATATTTCCTGCCATTGTTGGACATAACATTAGTCTAGGAAATTAAAGCCTACAAAAAAACGGAGATTGAAAAAAAACACTCTAGAAATATGACACTCAAAGGCTTATGTTTGTTTGTGACACCCACAAACAAAAAAATGTTTAGGCAGCAACGATTTTAATATGAAAGGTCGTATAATAAACTTGCGCAGCGAAAGTAGTAATTTCTTGTCAAAAACATAAAGGGAAAAATGATGAATGTCTGGCTCAAGAAAATGGCAACATATGATACTAAGGGAAATAATGGGGGAAGTCAAACGGACAAGAACGAAATAAAAAAATAAAAAATTGAAAAAAATCAACAAAAATAATGACAGTACAGAAAATGCGCATATGTAGGCCAATAACTCTTAATGTCAATCGGAATAAAAAAATATATAAATGACTAAGCTTATAGTTTCTGTTACTATAAATATTATACTCGTAGAACCACCCAAAAAGGCCCCATAGCGACTTTATGCAAATCTGGCTAAATATTCAGATAATTAAAATTAGTATTTGCTACAAAGGAACTATAAATAGCAATATAAAATAATACAAAACACAAATGGATTGGGAATACTTTATGGAATTTTTTTGACAGTTTTTGGTGTTTTTTTTGTGAAATTCGAAAATATGTTCAATAATTAAATTAACAAAAACTTACAAGGTAAAATAGATTCAACCCCCAACTGTTCTACGCCCCTTCGATCTCAATGCTCCTACCCATACCCTACAACCTTATTTTTCCCCAAGAGACCTCATTCTTTCTCAAGAAATTTATTTGCCATATACACCTTTAACACCCCTCAAAATACTTGTCAAAAATGGCCTCTACATTATCAAATCCTCTAGTCCATGTATGATTTGCGACGCCAGTTCATCTCACTGGCACCACCTCTTACACTACTGCTCCCATCAACTCATTACAACCACCATATCTAAATCAACCCCCTTCCCCAACATCTTTCATTTCTTACTATGGACCCTTGGTCCCGACCTGGGACCGATGAAAACTATGCAATTAGACAGGTTATGCGTTTAGACACGTTTACCAGCAGACATGCTCACATACAGCTGCCAAATTGGGAATTGCCCCTTTTTCAATCCTAGATGAGTCACTAGCTATTGGGCACCATTTAAGTGCATGTACAAGTACAGTAATTGCCTTGAATCTCCCTGCCTGTTGCATTTGGTTATAATTGTGAAGGTCTACAATAGGGGAAAAATGGTGTGTAAAGGTTCAACGCACATGACAATAGAGAGATTTAGCAAGAAAAATCACCCTTACCGTTGACGTCATTATTTCCAAACGCACTTGGGCATAGTAACGCGCAAGGGATTCTGGGTAAAGGGCAACATAACCATATTTTTTTGAAATTGCACATATACCTGAAAAATGTGAAGAATTTACGTAGAACGTTTTCAATGGTGGAACACATTTAACGTGATTTTGACAGTCTGCACATGATGGATGGAAACTTTTACATGGGACGGAGCCCTACCGTCAAATTGCATGCTAAACGTTTATTTAACGCCGAATTCGACCTTTAAACAGAGCATGCACACATGAGGTCAACATTAACAGTAAGTGAAACGTACGTTTCTTGCAAAATCTCTCTAATGACAGATTCTGTCCGAATAGGCCTGTGTCAGTACTCGTACAGCGGATTGAAAAAAACACAAGATCAAGGTCTACCGGACGACAGATTTCCCGCAATGGAGTCCTATTGAGTGGTTAAATGCCAACCAGGAACATGTCAATCTAAGGGGTAACCTCATCTTAGTTTGATATTTTTTGCAGTTCCATTGTTGATAATCACTTACAAAATCATTAGGGCTAATAAAAATTATTCATTATTACTTTATGGAGGTTTATTCATTTTTACATGGGTCTAAAATCGGGGCCGGTACATTTTATGCATTCAGAGAGGTTTATTCATTTACCCTGGATGCATTTAGACAGGTTGTACTGTAATAGACCTCAGGGGAGGAGCTGGTCCTCATAGTGTCCTAACCCCCCTTCATAGATTCAACCCTAGTCGTTCCAAATATGACCTCAATATTGCTGTCTGATTAAGAGGGATATTCACATCTAATTCCATCCCAAAGTTACCCAAATGTGGATAGGAGCTTTGGGACAGGGCTTTTTTCAAGTCATGTCCCAGATGGAAAACTCACATAGAGCCATGTGTCATATGATATTGTACATGTACGGTGTATCTGAAAATATACTGTATATGGACATGTAAGGCGTTGGATACAATTAACAGCAATATGGCGGAAGAGTCTAAATTTCCAACTGGCTGAAATAATACCTTGGAAACCTGCTTAAAATATCTGGAATTGGAAAAACGATGGCTCAAATATGTTTTGAATATAATTTAGAAAATGTATAAAATATAATTAATTTGTCCTCCAGTAGGATTGTTTAAAAATTTGAACAGAAATATTTACCAAAATCTAATATTGTACCTGACAGAATTTTTTGAACCTCTTGGACAAGTGGTCGCTGTATGTGGCATGTGGGTAGACCCTCACCTGGAGTAAGGGGATTGCGTCTTTTATATTTATTTATTTATTGACGCCCACGAGTAGCCAAGTGCCTCGTCATCTAATTAGTGACACGCATGAATGGATTAACGAGATTCTCACTGTCCCCTATCTACTGTCTAGCAAAACCACAGCCAAGTGAACGGGCTTGGCGAAATTACTGTCCAAAATAAGTATTGGAGAAACTCTGGAACCAATTTAAAAAACCTGGCAACTCAAAGCAGTTGAAGATTGGCTGAATTTCGATTGACCTCAATTCCATTGTCTCATATCTGGATTGCATTTTAGGCTCTTGAAAACTTGCAAGTAGCAAAGTGCGTCAACGTGATTTTTATCAAAATTGAAGCTCGTAAAAATGCTATCAAGTTTACATTAGGTGACTTTTAATAAGTGAAACCATGGATATGAAAAACCATGGGCATAAAAATTGATATAGACATCAGCAGCACTTTTAAAAGAGTCATGTATCGTATAAACGAAAACTATCTTTCATCGGACGATTTTCGCTCAATTAAGCGGGTAAAAAGCATTATTAAAGTGATAAAAGATTCAAGAAACCAACTTTGAAGGATGCAACCAACCCGAAATAAACCACAATAGGACTAACAGAAAAATGCCGCATGAAAAATGGTTTATCACTCTGCGAAACACCTCTATAGAATTTCATCCAAAAGCTATACAGAAAATGAACAGTTACAGAAAATTGCCATCAAAAATTGAAAATAGATCGGGTTGGGAAAAGTATACATGGCACATATATAAAGATTTATGGGATATGTCACACATGGCTGTACATGGGTATACATTCCGGGGTGGAAAAATTATATATTTCTATATACACCCATACCTCGCTTTACGGCCAATTAAGATACGTTGCGGAAAAGTTGGCTGTAAAGCAAAAAGCCGTATGACGAATCAATATAGTATATAACAATTTTCTTAGCCATATATAAGTTTTTTGGCCGTATAACGAAGAATTGTGGGCCGTAAATCGAAAAAGGGCCATAATTAAAAAATGACTGTTATAGCGAAATGTCGTATAAAGAGCGGCCGTATAGGCGAGGTAGCGAGGTATAGGTGTAAGCTGCTGACAAGTTCTTTCTTCTTGTGCTAGCCCTTCTACATGAGAGACGTCCTACATGTCCTAGCCTGCTATGGAGCTGTCTAGTTCTCCTCAGAAGCAAGCTATAAATAATGTTTTTTTTCTGTTTTGAAAATATAAACTACCTCGTGTTGCTAGATTTGTAAATTACTTTAAATTGGAAAATAAAGAATTGAGGCCCGATAAATATTTGAAAATTAAGAATTGAGACCCGATAAATATTAGAAAATTAAGAATTGAGACCCGATCAATATTTGAAAATTAAGAATTGACACCCGATAAATATTTGAAAATTAAGAATTGAGACCCGATCAATATTTGAAAATTAAGAATTGAGACCCGATATATATTTGAAAATTAAGAATTGAGACCCGATAACTTCATAGTACCCAACTTCATCATCACTTTTATATTAGTTTTTCATTACATATCTTATTTTTTAAAGCAATATTGTAATTTTGACCACCGTAATAATTGTCCATATTTGTTTTTTCCACCCGGGATAAGTCGTATAAGTAAACTGACTGTAATATCATGAGCACTTAAGTTATATTCAATATAAAAAAATAGGTAAATATGAAGTTGAATAAATTATACGAACATTCATTTTTCCTATTGCCTGGCATGATAAATTTTAATTTAATTATCCTTACGAAGACATGGTTCATAAAATACTGTTAAATTAATTGGATCGTTAGATACGCTTTCTATTAATAATAGAGAGAAATCGAGTGAATTGTTAATGTGTCTAATAGTAATTAATTCGGAACTGCAGATTAGGGACTACGAGGATCAATAAAGTGCATGGAGAATTGAGTGGAATAAATTAATTCGAACTTGTCTACACAAAATCTATTTAAGTATATATCGAAAATCTGTAATCATGGCCGTAATAAAATGACCCATGTATTTACTTAAATGATGAAAAGCATAAACCAGAATCAAATTTCGGATAAAATAAGAGTGGAATATTTCGATATTTAATTAGAGGAAATGCCAAAATTTGATACACAATTTTAAAACTATTTTTGCAAATTCATTGGTAAATTTTCATTTATTTCATCATAAACTAACTGGATGATATGGACTTTTATGTGCCAAATTTAACTTCCTAATATCCTTGTATAGATATGAACCACCCTTATTTGACCTAATAATTGCCACTTTATCATTTGAAGGGTTGGCAGAAGAGAATTTTTGGAGGCTATAATGTCCTGAAGCATCGAAATTCGGAAAATGTGCTTGAATTTGTATTACCTCGAAAAAGTTGGGAATTATGCTTGAACTTCGCTTTAAACGCTAGTTTATGCTTAAATTTTTTATCAGGGTAGGAAAATCGAAAACATCTTTTTTTTTAAAATAATTGTTTTTGCAGCATTTTACAGCAAATTTTTTAGATTGTTTGGAAAAATATTGAGGTAATTGATAGTCGGTGGGGTGTTGACAGACTTAAAGGATGAGATTTAAAATCCTTGAAATATGCTTGAGTTTTTTACAGCAAATTCACTGGACACCCTTCGTTTTTTTAAAGTGTAACTACTTACTTGTATATATAGTCCATGCATTTTTTAAACAAATAATATATAATAAATACAAATATGTGTTTGAGAACCTTTAAAGCATACTAATAAACTAGTAAATAATGAAGCATTGTATTCTGTATCAAAATTTTGCAGAAAAAAATACAAAATTATCTTTATTTACCAAATCGTTGATTTTGAATAATTTTACATTTATATTTGTACTGTATGACAACATATTTTAACTAATGTATACAAGTATTATACATTTTAAAATACAAAATATTTTACAAAATCCCAAAATGTCTTTACACTAAAAACTCAAAATGTGCAAAAAAGCGCAAAAATGTGCAAAAAAGCACAAAAATGTGTAAAACAGTTCTACAATGTGTAAAATTACCTATTTTATATGCAATATAACACATTTGGAATGTTAAAATGCACATACACATCACATATTGCATTCTACTGTGTGTTTTAAAAAACACTATTGTGCAGAATAACATACTGCTAAAATTTTACTCAAATTGCTGTGCATTATATCAAAAATTATACGATGATGTGCATAAACATACTGAAAATGCACATTTTGAGTTTTCAGTGTGCAGAAACTAAAAAATATGTACAATTATTTTTAAGAAATTTATAATTTTAAATAATGTATTTGATTTAAGATAAGCTTCTATGACAATGAGAGATGAATTTATTAAACAAAATATATTTCACTGAATTATCTTCGTGGCCATTTTGGTTTAAAGTGGTTTTAAGGTATTCATGATATGTACATCTTAAGAGATTTATAGTTGAATTATGTTTGAAAAATGAAATAATTCAGCAAACGTCTTGAGCTAAAATTAAAACCTTAAAAAATATTTCTTGAAAATGTTTTAGCATTTTGGAGCTTAAGAGACCTAGAAAGACGACAGATGGTTTCCCAACCGTAGATTAAGTCAGAAATTATATTTTCTTGAAAATATGACCTAACTGTCTTCTAAGCATTAAAAGTAAACGAACCTGCCACGAAGAGAAACCTTTTGGTAACAAATTGCAGGCGTAAATAACTTGCAAAAGTTTGTCTAAGAATATTCCTTATCTTCTTTGGGTCCACAGATTGAATCTAGCACAAACGAGAAAGCATGTCTCAAATGTCAGAAATCTTATTTCCGTGAATTTTTTTTTCTCCCAAAAGTCGAGTCCTAACAAGATCGATTTATCATCGAAGGATTTAAAGAGCCTGAAATTTACATTTCAACAAAGATGATATTTACGCCAATGCTCACTCCAATGGAACTGGGTGCAATCAATGCTATTCTCAGCAGACATCCAATTTATACATATACACTCAAAACCTCTCGTTTTGGGCACCTCATTCAATGGGCACCTCTTTAACTTGGGCGCGTTCAAGTGGGGGCAATTCAAAAAGGACGTCCCCGAAATTCCTTCAAATATTGATTCCCCTCCTACCCCCTGTCCACAATGAGTCTATTTTAGTTCAGACCTCCCCCCCCCTCCTCATTGGGTTCCTTGATTTTGTTGAAATGTAGGGTGTCCGGAAAATTTGTTGGAACATACAAAAGCACATCCTATAAATTTCCAAGCACCTTCCCAAGCATTTCTCCAGATTTTTCTGATTAATGAAAATTTCCGGACCTCGAAGAGAAATTCCAGCATAATTTGGTGTTCAACACAAAGTTTACCATCAAAATTTCCGACTTTCCTTAGATTTTAAAAATTCAATTATATTTGGGATTGGGGACATCATTTCACTGACCTTTCAAATTCAATTAAACAGAAAATTCAAAAACTGAAAAAAAACATCATTATTGGGCGTCCATAATGACTTTCATCCTCCCCCACCCCATCGCCAAATGGTGTCCACAGTTAGCAGACTCCCCCCAACCCCCTCTTGAGGCCATCTTTTATGATTTTTTGCATTGTGCTTTACCAGAAATCCAATATATTGTGCTGTACCAAAAAGTAACAAACATTCAATTGCAGATTTTTGGTATTGTCTTAATTGTACTTTTATACCAAAATTTACATGCTTTCAAAAACCATCCTGCCATATACTGTACAATAAATGAAAAAAATCCATTATATGTTTTAAAAAAATAAGCAGGATGAAAAAAATTATAGTGGGTCATTTCCTGGGTGGAAAAGTTAAATATGGAACATGTATGGAACATGTTTGGCCAATACACGGCCAGATACGAACCATAGCTATCATTAATTCCATAATTGTAATTATAAGCCAAATCGAGTTTTTAACAACGATATTTTAACACAAATAGCGAAAAATTATAATGGGCCATTTCTCGGGTGAATAATTTCCATATGGACATGTATTGGTCATATAAAGTAGGACCTGTCTAAATGCATCCTATGTAAATGAATAACCTGTCTAAAAGAATAAAATGTTCCGTGTATAAAAATAAACCTGTCTAAAAGCATATTTTTCAACGTTCCCAAGCATATGCATTTAGACAGGTTCTACTGCAGGTATAGCCATGTTTGAAACACATTTGTAACATCTTTACATCTTTACATAAATCTTTACATGTTCGTACAATTTTTAGAAGGTCGTACAATTTATAGAAGGTCATACATTCGAATATATGACCATTTATGGACAAACATGTCAATTAAAGTCATGCATACCTATATGTCCAATTTTTGATATGTCCATATACGGTATTGTCCATTACATGTATTTTTCCACCTGGTTTGTGTAAATTTGTTCCATATTTTTATGTACATAGTTGATTAAGATGGACTGAAAATCCAATTTCAGACATTGATTATTACAACTGATGAAGTGGGAAATTTTTGAAAATATCCAAGATTGCTTTTTCAGCGAGGCAGAAAATCGTTATTTTCATCGCCCAACATAGAGAGGGTTTGAATTGAAAATGCATATATTTCTAGAAAAAGAGTGAAAATATATTGAAAAAGACAAAAGTTGTACATGTGACTGGAGGGTATCTAACTGAGTAGAGATGATATATTTTCCTCATGGATTCTGACATGTATATGAGAGAGCAATGAGTTTGAGGTGCCTTAGGTGAATTTTTTAGGACTAAGATGCCATATATATAGTACATGGTTAGGATTCATCATCGACGATGTCTTGATTACATTCTTTTTATATTAACCGAAAACGGATGTGTGATTGGTGGAATATATTGCTTAACTTACAAATGTCCTTGGGCAAGAGTGCAATTATTTAGCTGAAAGAGTTGATATTCAACATGGCAATGACAAGTCCAAAACACTTGCTAATCGTGACATTTATTACTTCCCAATTCGTGTTTATAAGCTACAGAAGGAAATCCGGAACTTCGTAATATGGTGTTATATATGTTTCTAGATATGTACAGATGTATATGGGGACCTAGAACACCATGATGTGGAGAAGAAAAAATAAATGCACAATTGTAATAAACTTTATAGCTACACGGTCTGCTGCAATAAATGAAAATTTAAATAATATGAAAAACAGCAAAAAAATTTCCCTTTTTCGCTTCCTAAACAAGGAGTAAAAGCTGTAAAAGGATTATTTTCTTATTCTCAAGGACCACAAGATTTAATTAATACAGGGCACATAACAAAAGCACAACTGAATAGAATGATATGGATGTATATATCAGAAAACGTCTAAATGCATACGCTTGAAACCGGTTAAAATATGCGGACAGGTTTTGCATTTAGACAGGTTCAATTATATACATGGGTCTCAAGTCGGTATACAAGTCTCAAGTCGGTACAACTTGATGTTTCTTCAAAAAATTGCCTCCAAAATTCAGGTGCGTCTTATACTCTCGTCTTATACTACTTGTTTTTTTTTTAAAAAAATGCTTGAAATTTAAGGTGCGTCTTATAGTTTGTAAAATAAGACTGTATATGTTTTTAGACTGGTTATTCATTTACACAGGATGCTTTTAGACAGGTTCTACTGTATAAACATTTCAGAAATTGGACGTACTACATAGAAATGTATACAAAGAGATTAGTAAATGACACTTAAGTGACTCGGCACATCTTGCCATCAAATTGAAGTGGGTTACTGAGGAGGGTTACTGCAAAACTGCAGGAAATTGGGGTGTGGCTAATATGCTGGTAACCCAGGAGGTCAGCCAAATTGCTGGAAGGTTATTATTGATTTTAGTAAGTAAAAAAGGAATTAGTTCCACCTGCTACATATCTATATTTGGCAAGTTTGGTCATATATGCAAATGAATGAGCAGTGGCAGATGCACCTACAATTAGTGGGGGCGCTGCTCGTCAGCATGCCAGGATCGACACTGCGGGAGCGACAGTGCTCTTTCTCCCTGTTAACCTGGCGTTCAGCTTCCTAAGTGCACATGCACACAACTGTCACACAGTGTGCTGGTGGAACTGTGAAGCACAAAGTTCCATACAAAGATTTTTTTAATCTTTTTTAATTAACTGCGGGATGGCTGAATGTGTACACTGCATGTGTCACATAATACACCCATACCTCGCTTTACAGCCTGGATACATTCCGGAAAAGTTGGCCGTAAAGCGGAAAAGCCGTATAATGAGCGGCTGTTATAGCGAAAAGCCGTATAAAGAGCGGCTGTATAGAGAGGTATAGGTGTATACATAACATAAATTTAAATACTTTAAGTTCATTTTTTTCTTCCATAAAATGCCTTAATATTCTCTTAGACATATATGGAGAATACCATACAAATATGGCCATTTACGAATCATCATACTGCGTATATGGCTCTATAAATTTGTCCACCCTAGCATAATTATTTATCCGCGTAAATTAAAATTAAACTTGCAAGTACTCAAAACTTGAATGACTAATTGCTATAGTTCACAGAATAATTCTTAGTAATTTTTTTAAAAGTTTAATAATTTCTATATAGAGTTTTATGTATTGTCTCGTGTATATTTATATGTTAAATTAAGCAAGCTGGATTAAAAATAATTGTGACTTTCCTTGATAACAGTGAGCAAAAGTATTAAGTGCAGCTAATGAAAAATATTCAAAACATGCTTAAAATTCAACGCGTATAGAAAACGACAATGATAAATTTTAATTTCGTGAGACACAATGGAAAAGTCATTTCATAGAAAACTAGCTGAAAATGAGGATTAATAGAGCATTAACATGAAAATTAACGTACGTGACTCATTTTTAAAGATAACATTCACTATTCTTATGTTCACTCGCCTTTTATTTAAAGAGAAACTAGCAAAATGTATACATGCTATTCAACACAACTGAATTCAGCTACATTTAAGCCAATTTTGGTTAAACTTAGTGCGGATTAATTCATATTTTATGACATCATTTCATTCTGTGTTTACTCAATTAAGACCAAGGTTTTAATGCGAATAAATACTTAATATCATTTTTATATGAAAAATATGCTATTATTTTAGCAGCTTTAAGTTGTTAAATGATGTATACAACTTGATGTTGAAACAAAAATATGGATTTTTGGTTATAAAAATCGACGTAATTTAAAATTTCAAATCATATCAGTATAAAATGAACTTACAAAGAATTTTGGTATTGCAAATACCATAAATTGACATGTACAAGTATTTGGTCATATTAAAAATTGGACATACAGTGGAACCTCGGTTTACGAAGTTAATCCGTTTCTTGACCCTGTTCGTTTACCGAAAAGTTCGTGATCCGAGGCAATTTTTCCCATTGCATTTAATGTCAATCTAAATAATGCGTTCTTGGCCCTAGAATTTTTTACATGTTACGGCTTTATGCGTGGAAAAAATATAGAAAGGAAATAAATATAACAGTAATATTAGAAGAAAGCAGTTTAATATATACATATATGATTTTCAACATTATAGGAAATAAAGACTTAACCCACGTGGTGTCGTCATGCTGACGTTGCTGCGAATCAAATTCATTCGCAGATTCTGTTTAATAAATTTACTTTATCAAACATTGTTTCCGTTAGGAAAATGTGTATTATTCTACTCTATTCTGTTGTTAATTATGTGATTTAAGCCTCAAATTGACTTCATCGATGGATTCTCATCCATTGCATCTGCAATTGGCTTGGAGAAAACAAGAGACGAGCTTTTGCCATATTTGCAATTTAGGCTATTTCCTTCAAACTAATATCGATTTTAATTTAATTCCTTTAAAATTATAACACATTTTAAGATGTTTCTCATATTTCGTAAACCATTTCGTAAGCTTTTGCCATATTTGCAATTTAGGCTTCAAACTAATATCGATTTTAATTTTAAATTCCTTTAAAATTATAACACATTTTAAGATGTTTCATATTTCGTAAACCTTATCCGTAACAAAGATGTTCTGCTGAAACTAGTAAAAGAATTACAGAAACTCGGACCTTTGACCAGTGGTCCAGAGAAATGTTTTCGTATACTGAAGCATCGTTTTCAAAGTGAAACAACATGTGGTGTTTGTAAACCGATTTGTTCGTAAACCGAGAGTTACACTGTACCTGCAAGCTCCAGCCGGATTAACCACTTTGTTGTCAAACAGTATGTGGATTCTACCCTTTAATAAAAAGTATGAAAACCGAATCTTGGACACTACGGGCAATAATTGGACTACCAAAAAAGAATAAGCCGTGCACTTCCATACAGGACCCCTATTTGGTTTTTCCAATTGGGTGGACAAACGCCATGTTTTCAGACATATGAATACCATATATGGCCCTGTATATTTTTTCAATAGGGGTGGCTTATTTTTTTTAAAAAAAATAATGGTTTCAAGTACTGATGCTTTGTTTTACTACTATGTATTGATTACATTATAAATTTTGTTTGAATAAGAGCGCCTTTTGCAATTATGTCAACTTCTTTGTGTAACTCAATATCTAGGGTAAATGACATATCAAATGATTACGATCTGAATGAAGATCATGTAACATTACCTTCTTCCAAAGAATATAAAAATCCTAACAATAGCTCGTCAATGAAAAAATCAATGACTATAAAACGGATACCCTTTGAAAATACATTCACTATTTTCTATAGATTTTTCATCTAAAAACTTAAACTATTCATATACCAAAAGGGGCTTGCCGAATGAATAAGTAGCCAAAAGAGCCTTATTACAAGTCCTCTATTTAAGTAATATTACAAATTTATTATTGGGATTTTAGGAAAAACATCAATTTAAATTTTAGTTGAAATAATGAATTTAATCTCGAAATTATAAGAAAAACCAACATTGTAGATGGCTTGATAAGGCAATGATAACAACATGGGAAAAATTGATTAGGATCACGAACTTTTCGGTTCACGAACAGGGTGATGGAACGGATTAAATTCGTAAACCGAGGTTCCATTGTATTTTGAAATATGCTATATCTTATGTATTTGCAAAGTGCCTATGTTCAGTAGTAGTCAATTTGATATGCTTACTTAGCAACAATAATCTTAAGATGATAAATTATTTATATAGTTTCATGTTATATTTTGTGAATCCGGATTACGCTTTCAATATATTAGTAAAAAATGCGGATAAATGTTTTGATTATTGTTTAGTTATTCACTACGATATAATGAAAAAATTCAAAATCAACAACAGTGTATATATCTATCATATACGTGCTTGATATAATAAATTTATAAATTTATGCAATAAAATAACAAAAACTTTTGAAAAACTAAACAAAACTTTTCTTCTTTCTTGCAGGAACAAAAACTTTTAATCTATTTTATATAAATAAAATTCGTAGAAGTCGATTTAGTTTTTTGTTTAAATGTTTAAATACAGAATGAGGTAAGACATATCTACAACCATTTTCAATCCTATTTTCAATCATAGGAACGCATTTTCAATTTCCGTTCCCAACTACAAGTACAAGTATGTGAACCCAACGAAATAAAAGATCATAAATCTCTAGAATAAATTATTGATCATGAAAAATAATGCAGCGAGCTTAGCAAAACAGATGCAGAGGACAAACAGTGAAACAAAAAATACGATAATCTGCATATACACATATTTTATGCTTGTGGGGAACTCCAGAAACCAAACAATCCCCCCCCCCCCCCAACAAAAAAAGACAAAGTAAATATTAAATCGAATACAAACATAAACAAGTACATTTGGTCTGTTTTCATATTTTCAAGAGAAATATGTACTGGAGTTATTATAATATTTTTCTTACATATTTTAGATTTGTTTTTTTCATATTGCGATACAACTTCAGTACATCATATTGTATTTTGATTATCTGATGGTTCGCATACTGTTTATTCATTGTATGTTTATATAAAATATAATTTGATTTGATAACTTTAATATATGGTAATTATGTTTTAAATTTAAATTTAGCTAGAATAAGGCTTAATATTAATAATTACATATACCGCCTATATCTACGACCATTTCAAGGATGTACTTCAAAATGATTCTAAGAAATACAAATTTAATTACTGTTCTTTTAGCTTTCGATGTGAAATTTTTCCAAAATATAAGAGAAATATTGTAGGCAAAATATAATAATGATCAGAAATGGCCACATACCTAAAAATACTTTAAATAATGATTCAAAATGTGACATTCATGTTAATTATGTTTGTATCTCCACATTTTTGCGTAATACAGTCAAGCTCACGTTTACCATAGTGAAGCTCACGTGCGTCGCAGTGAAGCTCACGTGCCTCGCAGTGAAGCTCACGTGCCTCGCAGTGAAGCTCACGTGCCTCGCAGTGAAGCTCACGTGCCTCGCAGTGAAGCTC
>JAQGAE010003119.1:0-15622 GCA_034696685.1 Julus scandinavius | reverse complement strand
AATTATATTTTGGCATCGTTTTTTTTTTTTTTTTTTTTTTATTTTTGCTCACGGTGTATGTGTGGACTATTGTAGTTTTATGTGGCCCATATAATATATTAGAAATTCGGCTCATCGATTCCTAATCAAGTTACATATCTGGCCCATCTTCACCCACTTTGGCTCATCAATGGTCAAATATGGCCCAATAATAGCTATATGTGGCCCTTACATGTTCAGTACGTATATATATCTTTTCAGCATGGGCAGGGAAAAAGTTTCGTAAATGTATTAATTGCTAATGGACAAGATTGTTCGAACAACGATGCAGCACTGATGCCAAGCATCTGCTGAAGAAACAAAGACCTTTTGGGAATTGAAACTAAAAGAGTAATTCTTCATGGTGCAGTGCTTTTAAAAGTTATGTCGAAACGTAAGAGCCAATGCTGGGTTTTGATGTCAGCACACAATGTTTTTTTTAGCAATGTCCATTTTGTTTGAACCTGTAATGATGGAATATCCCCTCCCCTTCACCCAGTTTACATTAGTTAATTGCGGAATTTCCTGTCCGCGTTGGGAAATTCTATATATAAAAAACAAATTTTTTTTAAATTCTCTGACTCCTTTCACAATTATTGTGATATTTAGTCGTGCGAAAAATCCTTGTAAATGTTAGGAATGAGCCTTTAAATCCTTGAAATATGCATGAAATATTTCCAACAAATTTAATGGACACAATATGGATGTATATACAGGGTGGACCAAAAGTCACTACCAGCTCAAATTTTTTCTTAAATCTTACAGTTATGTCATGCCAATGAAGGCGAAAACAGTTGATTTCATACAAGCTGACCATTCTTTCTTTTCCTAGTTTGACATTTTGTCTTTAAGAGCTACGGTTCACAAGTTAATAGATGTGGATTTTCTTGAAGAAATATTCGTTTTCAATATCTAACAACTTAGAGCACACATGACTTCCCTTTTAAGGTGGATCACAACCCTATCCCTTGCAATGGGTGACATTTTAAATCACACTCACAGCCAAACAAAAAGAGATTAAATGAAAATAAAAATTGTTAAAAGTAGCTTGATAAATCAGCAATTGAAATTGATTGTCGTTTTTTACTTTGAAATGGTAGATTTTTTAAAATTAATAAACAAGTTGCGGCACACATGCGAATCTTTTGCGGCACACCGGTTGAAAAACATCGCATTCCGATGAAGATTACAAACTGTATGTAATTAATTTCTCGATTTCTCGATTATGAACATCATAGAATTAACAACTCCATTGTAGCGTGAAAACTGGGAAACCTTTCGCAGCTGTTGCAAGTGTTTCCGTATGGTTGTCTTCACAAATGGCCTTCTTCGCCTCATTGTCTGGCGCCTTTGTTCTTCGCCACCGGGATTTAATTTCCTTGTTCGGAAGCGAAATCTCGACCCAAGCAAGAATCCATAACCGGTACGGAACTCGGTCACACATCCACCATTTTTCGTGTCTAGGAGATAATTCCGCGTGCTTCAAAATCGATTTTTAGCATGTTTTTCTTCCTCATCTTTTCCTCGTCGTAAATGCACTCTTTTCGTTAACTTCTGTTTCCGCTTGTCCTCCTGACCGAACTTTGATGGATCTGGAATCCCAGCCGTTGCTAGCTTGTGCGTCTGGGCATTACTAGCTCCAGGTCACCCATTGACTGCACGGGTCAGTTCAACTCGTGGGACAAACCCTGCTCGCCATGTTACTTCCTCGCGGATGTCTAGATTGTGGTGGTCATTCATTATCGTAATTAATGAATTAGACGCGTCGTCCAGACGACCTACTATAAATGTTGAGCGTTGGAGGTTTCATTGTTTGTTAAGGAATCACGTTTACTTGTATTGCGTATCTATGCTGAAAAGGTGATTCCGGTGAGGCAGATAATGCCCACTGGCTTTAGGAGCCGTTAAAAAGGGACGTCCTCAAGAGGGGTGGGGGTCTGCTGGCATGTTGGGAAGGTGGGGGAAGAGCCATTATGGACCTCCACTAATGATGATATTTTTCAGTTTTTGGATTTTCTGTTTGAGGTTGAAAGGTCAGTGAAAGGGGAAATGGACGCCAGAAGAAATGTATCCCCTGTCCCAATTGTACTTGAATTTTTAAACACCAATTTTGTGCTGGAATTTCCCTTCGAGGTTAGGAAATTTCCGTTAATCAGAAAATTTTGGAAAAAAAATGTCGTGGAATTGGTAGCGAGGCGGATGCTTGGTAATTTATAGGATGGGCCTTTGTTTGTTCCAACAAATATTTTCTGGATACCAAACTTTTCAAAAAACTGAAAGACGTCTATGAGGGGAGTAAAGGACAATCTGGGCTAAAATGGACACCATGTGGACAGGGGGTAGGGGGTTGTGGTCAACTTTTGATAGAATTTCGTGGACGTCCTTTTTGAATGACCCCTTACGTGGTTCAGAGCAATTAGTCTGCTTTTAAAAAAAATGAATGCAAAATCTAAAAAATGTATTAGTCATATAATAAATGTTAAATTTACGTAATCGTATACTACATTTTTTGAAAGGAGGGGGGGGGGGAGTATAATAAATGCTTATAGTATACTGTAAAAACCCATACTAATCCGCACTAATTAGGATAATGGCTTTTTAGTAGCTTAATAATAGCTTTTAATATACATTTATTTCACAAAAAAAGTAAAAAATGTATTTTTTTTATCATATGCACTTGTTGAATTTTTTTATTTATTTCTTATAAAAATGAAATATCCTGACAAAAAAATATTCTTATAATCATTCCGCTACTGCCGGGACGTGTTCTGGTTAGCAAATTTCGGATTATCTAAAGAAATGTACATAAGTCTAATTCACTTTATATTTCATTTATTTGGTGTTTATTTTTTGTAATCAAACCTTATCTATGTTACTACGTAAATTTTGTTACATTACTTGCTTTTGGTAGGCTTCCAGGCTCTATGATCCCTTATCATCACTAACCACATGAACAGATGTGGCGAAACAGTTCCTACATTTTAAAATATGGATCATAGTCTTGAAACCTACCAAAATCAGGTAAGGCAACAAAACTTATGTGGATAGATAAAAGGTTCCTACAGTTAGTGTTTACACTGAATGCCCATTATGTAATTGTTTTGCAACCGTGTTTTACATACTACAAATGTACCTCTATTTTAAAAACATATACAATGTATGTTTTCAGTTTCTATTAATGAACTTTTTCGGAATTTGGTGTTAACGGTGTTCTACTTTCTTTGTAAGTAACGCCACCCATTGTAATAAAACTGATTTTCAACTTGTTTATTAAAGTCCTCATAGTTTTTGTGTCAATAATACAATAACAAATTTGTCAAATAGTGTTTATTAAGAAATATGATTTTATAATACCTTCATATGTTCGATATCATATTGGTATTCTGTTTTAAACAATGACAAACAACAAAATCTTAAGTATAGGAAAGTAGAAGATAGTCAAAACAGTCACTATGTGAGTAAACAAAAGTTTAGATCTATTCGATTTTTAAAATAGACAACCTTAGTATTTTTTCAATATAAATTAGGGTGGCAAAAGATTCATGTTCAGATTTCTGTTTTTCGAATTGATGTATGTAGTTTTACGAGCTTTTGTGGTTCTTGATATCAAGTTTCACCAAAAGGTGAAGACGTCCAAATTAGCAATAATTGAAATTAATGGCACTACAATATCAATGATAGCAACAGCTCATCGATCATTGTTCTCTGGCGGGTATTTTTATTTTTATTTTTTTGCTGTCTTCATACGTTTCTTATTTATTTCCAAAGGACTCGTACGTATTATGCTTGTTGTCGACAGTAATTTCAACCTTTATGAAATGTGATTTTTTCCCCTTCTCTTGAAGGAATTTTGGAGTTGTATGCGTTTGATCCATGGCCTATGTGCTTGTCGCGCTTGGAATGAATGTTATATTCCTTAAATAATCAACGTGCGAAGACGACATTTGCTGGAAACGAATGTTGGAAGTCAATTTTTCTGGCGGTGTCATTGCCCTCGCCTAGGTTAGACGTGGATTCTTGTATAAAGACCCGATTTTCACCCCCGCTGCATTCACACCCTCGTTTTCTTTTACTTCCTCGTGTATTTTATATATATTTTTTTTCTGGTTTAGTTCTGGCTGTGAAATATACTACGTTTGGGCGAAGTCTCCATTTTCATTTATATTGAAATTAATACGTTGTTGCTCTTTTTTTTTCTTCATGAAATTCAATCACTTTTATATACGATTTCTGCAACAGAAACTTATGGCGGAGATCATTATACGCCAACGTTTATCCGCTCTTGAGTGCCCAAATTGCTTGGAGACTCATTTTCAGAACTGTACGAAAAGAAATGTTTGCCTTGTTATTTAGCAGACTAATTTTGCAAATCTCTCAGCGAATCAACAAGGACCTGATTTATGCATTTGTAATCGTGTAAATGATGCACCGATTTCTAGCTATGTGGAGAGGGCGTTTTAAACGCGGTCCTAAAATCAATACCGGAAATGTCAATTCTTTTTAAAAAGTACATACTTTTCGTTTTAGAAATTATTTATTTGCAGATTTTACATGTATTACCTCACACATAAAGCACGCGCACCTACAGTAATCTAACCTAATTAAACTAACATTACCCAATAACTTAACCTAATCTAATTGCTATTATGATAGTGGGCTTTTTGTCTGGGAAATTTCACAATTCTACAATTTTCCAGTTCATTAAAAAAATAATTTGGCACAAATTCAAAATTGCGATCGTTAGTACTTGAGATGGAGAATTGGTTCGTTCTGCATGAAGGCATACTGTTTTGCATTGAAAATTGGTTTTGAAACTGAATATAAATGTGTTCAAAATATTTATATTGCCAGTACTTTTTAGCTTTTATAACCGCCTTAAGCGTTCGAGTACTCACAGATGTAATGTTGCTGGTAAAGGCAAATTTAATATTGGAAGGCAAATATAATAAAGAAAGTAAATAATGTTTGTACATGTGTTTATATGTTCTTAAAGCTTGGACAAGACTTCCACTTTGTCTTACATGAAATTTGTTTGCCGTTATGAAGCATCGAGGTTGTGGGAAAGTCGAAATTTTACCTTCTATGTACTAATTGTAAATAGAAAATATTACAAATTGTCATCATAGAGTACATTATTTGATTCCAAACTTTTTTTTATTTCATTGAGAAAATTATATATAAAACCTCTTCTTAAAAAACTTAGGATGTGCCGTGACAATTGTAACCTCCTTGTTTAGTATTCCACCCCAATTTTAGAACAAGTTTAGTGTGCCGTGGTGGGAAAATCGTTGAAAAATGTACTGTGCTATTTTGTAACATTGGACTTTATATTAAGGGTACTCAAAGGAACCTTTCACTTGGGAATCCCACATATGGTGCACAAGCAGCTCTGCCAAGGTCCACAAGTTGAGTGTCCTTTGTGAAATGGGCACAAATGCAGCTTGCACAGGCCTGCCAAGTTAGACTGCATGAGCAACTTGCAGTTAAAACCTCATTTTTTCTCCAGCACTTCTACAAGCCCCATTGCAGTAGGTACAGCCAATTAGAAGTCGTCATTTAAAAACCTGGGTCAGCACGTGTACAATGACCCCAATTAACTGATTAAACTGCAGATATCTTAGAAATTGTGGAGTCTGAGTTCCCCTAATAGGTACTGTCAGAGTACTTCTTGGCAGTCTCCATGTATGCATGTATGAGAAAAACCATGCATTTTTACGTCCTCCTTATAAACTTTGTATTCAGAGATAGTAGCTAACGATAAGAGAGGCATTCCAGTCATCTTAGCATCGCTGTGGAAAAAAAAATCTTTTATTAGCTTCTGAAAGCCAAACATAATCTCATCTGAATAATTTTTAGATGGCGTTCCCTCCTCTTCTTGCATCTTCTTTCTCCACTGGTTTTCCGATGGAAAATTGCAAAGATCTAAACGGGAATAGATTGCAGGCTATAAGAGTTTTGCTTTAGCTATAAAACGTTCATAAATAATTGTTTACCCTGGTGAACGCTCATTTGTCATCATGGAAGAGGAGTTTTATGGCGCCAATGTTTAACTTCTGCGCAGTTTCTGTTGCTTTTCTTGTCCGTGTCTGCCATTGCAGTTATGCTGGACTTTTACTGCCAGAAGACATACTCGGTATTTAAATACTCTTATAGAAAATTGAGGGAAACTTGATTAAAATCAGGGAATCCAGTTATGTTTTCAGAGCCCACGCCGTCTGTCCTATCCGTGAGATTGTCTGGTACATCCGAGTCCTGGGTACATTTTGAAGCCGATGTAATCATGGCTAACGTAAATTGTTTTTAAACTGAATTTTGGAGCACAGTGGAATTGGGCAAGTACAGGGTGGGCCAATAAAAAGAAAGTCAACTTTATAAAAATCATAAAATGGTTATTTGTTAATGGAATTTATTGAAACTTTGTACATGTGTACTTAAATAGGATACAAAAAAATTCCCTATTTCAATTTGTGTTCAAAGTTAGCATATTTCTCCAGAAACAGATTCAAAAATTGCCTAGCGCTGTAATTTTTCGTTTTACGCAAAAAACTTATCGCGGTTCTTTCTTCTTCAGTGAACGCCATTTTGAAAGATAAATTCGAATGATTACGTCATTAAAAAAGAACGTGAACGAGGGCAATTCGAAAGTAAAGAGAAAAACAATATTTGCCCACCCTGTAGTTGGTAAGATTTTAAGGCCGTGTATGTCATCACATTTTTTACGGGGGGGGAAATAAAGTCCAGTATCTTGGGGTGGAATATTACCTAAAAAATCCCACTTTTAATGCAGAAAAATTGAGTTTCTGTTCGCATTTTTACTGCAAAAAAATGTAGTTTTACTTAAGAAAAATCACAATTTTAATGCAGAATAATTGCATTAATCGCACTTTTAATGCAAAAGTCCAATTCCCCTTTTATATTTTGCAGATTCAGCTAGGAATTTGTTATTTTTCTCAGATTTCGAGGGAGGGGGATCTGTCCCCAATATCCCTCCCTCCTATATATATATACGGCCTTGAGTGATTTGGTTTGGGAAAAATGTACACTTTGCATAATCCAGGGATTATAATGCCCACTGGTCATTATTACACAACGATTGTAATCTAAGGATTTAATTATTACGAAGCTGTTCACCTTTCTAATTTAATAAAGGATTTCTACAACTGCCTCTTGTTTCCTTTAAATCGGGCAGTTCAAAATGGCGTCCGGATCCGTTGTCTCTAATCCCTGCGCAAGGTGGCACGCTAAAGGGCTTATTATTGCGATTGCAGAGAAAACGTGAGGACTTTGCAGTCTTTTGCGCATCGTTGCACAAACGAAACGATCAAAATGTAATTGCAATTATGAAGTGGCATCAATTGCGATGCAAAATAAGACTCTCGTGCCTTAATTAAGAGCATGAATCCGGGTTTACGTGGTCGTTGCACTATATGGAACATGTATACTGTTTTCGAACCATTTTAACGAGACATTTACGACAAAGCTAGCCAGCCCTAAGCGCACACAGCTTCAAAATTGCCTGGGCCTGGACTTGCAATGGCAGTTATGAAATTCATGATGGTTCCATGATTCCAATAATAACTTCCGTGTAGTTTGGTTTTTTACCCCTGAGTTTTTTAATATGCATCGTAATAATTGATTTCTCTGTGTATAAAGTTATGCTGATTTAGGCTTTTCTACATTCAAGCAAGCCAGGGCAGAGGGGAGAAGGGGCATTTGATTTCTCATGATTTTTAGGTGATCTACTTCTGCTAGCAGATTTAAGGGGAGGGGGGCTTTGGCATTGGGCTGTCTAAACATCTTGCAGTAAAAAGTCAATTTTCCTGCACTAAAAGTCAATTTTTCTGCAGTAAGAGTGCAATATTTTTACAGCACAAGTGCAGTTTTCTGTAGTGAAAGTGTAATTTCTCAATAGTGAGAGTGCAATTTTTCAGCAGTAAAGGTGCGTTTCCACGTAAAATTAGCTCTTGCGAGTTACT
Organism: Julus scandinavius; assembly: GCA_034696685.1. Classification (NCBI taxonomy): domain Eukaryota; kingdom Metazoa; phylum Arthropoda; class Diplopoda; order Julida; family Julidae; genus Julus; species Julus scandinavius. The sequence goes on along the minus strand of JAQGAE010003119.1, from coordinate 7,628 downwards.
CGTCACATCTCGTATTCCACAAAAATTTCCCAAACTTAGCTTTAAACATTAAAAAAAAATTTAAATTAAGCATTTCGTCAGCTGCTCTTAAAATTCAAACATGGTTCGTATTTTGCTAGCTGCTATCAGAGGTCAGTGCTCACGTGTCCACTAGCGATAAAATTCGAGAAAGACAGCTATCCAGAACTACTATCCAGAGCATCTCGAGAGTTTCTCTCAAGTGGAAACGCACCTTAAGAGTGCAATTTTTCTGTAGTGAGAGTGCAGTTATTCTCTAGTAAAAGTGAAATTATTTAGCAATAAGAGTACAGTTTTTCTGTATTAATCCTAGTATGCAAGGTTAGGTTTGGTTAGGTTACGATGAGAGCCGTCGGTTGATGTAGTCTAGGATTATACGTAAGTACCCAATTTTTCTGCTGTAAAAATGAAATTATTCAACAGTTAGAGTGGATTTATTTTTGCAGTAAAAATCTGTAGTTTTTGGGGGTTTCCTATTTCACCTTGGCCTATTATCAGATCTGCCCAGTCCTTAAACTGGTAAGCATATAAGGTAATCAGTATTACATAACCGGTTGTGATTGATTGACAAATAATGCTCACTTATAGCGGTGTAACGGTTAACTGCTTTGATAATTTTTCGTTAGGGTTTACCAAGTCTGACTGTTATATAATTCTCGCCTCATGCTCTTAATGGCGTTACATCAATCCCTTATTTATTTTGTTGCCGACGTCATTATCAAACTAAGGTCAATATTGACACATATTCATTAGCACATTAAATCAGATTGAGAACTATTAGCATAAATTGAACAACAACAAACACGTTTGATACACTAATTTGAGTCTGCTTTAGGGCGAATGTAAACATTTGAGACTTAATTTTCATTAAAGCTTAACTTTCACCTACATGTGAATAGAAATTTCAGCAATTTCGTGATACCCTTCCTAAACATGTTTTAATTTGTAATTGTTGATCACTTGCATTTTCATTCAAATATTATTTATGTAACCCAAATGCAAAGTATCCTTAAATTTATTTTTGTTGATGCTTCTTTTTAAATGTAAATGTAAGTAAATAAATTTAGTCAAATCTTTAAGAACCAAAGGACGTTTTTATTACTTTAAAAGGTAAGATTCCAGTTTGCATGGATGTACTTTAAATTTACTTTTGGCCGAGTGCTGACGAGAGTTTGGGGCTCGTAAAGGATTTCATGTTAATCTTCTAAATTAGCATTTTGCTAACAAGGAAATGGCATTTCATGGCAGTGGAAATAGATGAACGACAGCGTATTTCTATATAGCTGCTATATAGAGCAAGTTACAAGGGCAATGACCCGATTTAACCTCTTACTTTCATCGTCTTCTTCATCCAAGCCCTTATTTACAGAAAAATGCAATTGAAAAGAAAGAAAAAAAAACCATGTGGCGTATATAAGGGATCTGTGAACAAGAAAGGTCAGATGACGTGAAGTATTTATTGGCGATTCTTGGTACAAAGATTGTATAAAAAAATCGTGCATCTCTTGATAAGAGAAACAAAAACGCGTTTCAGTAATGCTTGTTGACTTGTTGAAACAATACATGTTCTGTAGTTGTGTGATGTGCAGTTTGAAACTGATAGTTCTTTGAATATGAACCATTTTGTTCTTCAGATTTTGCGATTGACTGTTACAGACTTTTTTCAACAATCTTGTTTCAAGAGTAGATGATGTAGATGAAGTCCACAAAGTGTTCTTGTGGATTTCATTTTGCAAGAGATGCCACAATTATCCAAAAAGTGTTTCTATCTGCAAAATAATGTCATATTTCCTCAAATCGTTGGTAGGAGAAATCTTTTTAACAGGTTTGTAGGTTCGTATTTCAAAAATATAAAAATCCAATATGTATGCATGGAAACGTGTTGGAGAATTGTTGAAACAACATAACGTCATAGAGCATCACAGAGCTTTAATGTTCTGGAAATTCGCCAAATTTGAATTATCACCGAACATTCGCATGATCTTTAAAAAATAAACATTGCCATTAAGGAGGTCATAATAACAATACCGGCAATGCAACTATTTATTGCCACTCTTTGGAAATAAAAATGCATTCCCAACAAATTTACATTGCCAATATGGAATTTCAAGTTTATTTTATATACAGATGAGTTACAAACTAGAGTAACTATTACAGAAACGGTAAAATATCCGCAGTTCAACTTCAAAAATTGGCGAAGTTCATTTCAAATCGATTGAAAGCTGCTATGGATACTAAAGGAGGCCACAGAAACTACTACAAGTTTAACTCCTTGTTGTTGAATTGAAGATGGGATTTTCGGTGCAACAAGAGGGCTCCGATTAATGTGATCACGGTTGGTCCAGGCTGTTTCGATAATAACAGCCAGTCGATTCCAATATACGACTTATGACAAATTAAAACAAATTATTCATATTTTAAACTTTACATTAATTTAAGTACCATATATGCACGTGTTTTACAGTTTACAGTTTTACAGTTAAATAAAACTCCATTTTCTTCCTTTGCTCAAAATTCGATAATGGAAATGTCATGTGTAGTTTCTCCCCAAATGTCCTTGTTTTTATGTTAATCTCCCATCAAAATCATTTTCTGTTGTCAGCTCTAAGGCCCATACCACGGTTGGTCAAGAAACTTAACCTCAATCTTTATCTCTTCTAAGCTGTATCTCAAGCTTAAGCTAAAGCTTGAGATGACACCCTACCACAGTTGCAGAGTCTCTCATTTGGCTGTCTTGAGCTCGTCTTGTCAAATTTTCTGTGCAACTGTGGTATGCATCTTAGTCTTGAGATGCAGCTCGGTCTCAAGCTCGTGCGATTTGAACAACTGTGGTGCTGGGGTTAGTCTCAACTTGGTAAAATGTCAGTAGTGGGAAAACAAATTGAATATATTCGACAATGGCCTCCATTATTTGAAATTTACGATATCATCAATTTCGTTAGTATTTTCCAAAACTTCTGTTTCTGCAAATCCTCAATGAGCAAAAGACCAATTATACCTTGGAGTCACTCCGTCCACACATAACAAACGAGCAAAATGATAACATTAAACGATATACTGATGATAATAAACGATTGCATAACAAAATTGTATGATAACATTATCCGTCATCACGTTAATTGGATTCCACTGTATTAACTATGGTTGAAGAACATAATCAACAGCTGCATTTTCATCTGTTTGTGCGTTTGGATTTTTCGTGTATTTCATGGGAAATAACTTGAATGTGGAACTGCGAAAGATTGACACTTCTATAGGTTTGCGTAATAAGTTTTGATCGCGGGGTATTCATCGAATTCTTTTGTCTGAAATTCGATTATTTCATGAGATTACGCCTTAATTTGTCGCGAATTGCCAGAAGAGGCTTCTTTCTCGTAATTTTCTCGAGGGCTTCATTTTTGCTTCGATTGCGTTATTTGAAAAAAATCAATTTTCGCCGAATTGCGTCTTCCAGGAATGCTAGCTACCTCGTACTTGCATTGTATATACACAAAAAAACGTGCTCCTTGTTATTTATGGAAATTTCAATGTAAATTGGTCGACTTTTATTTCATGCACGGATATGCTTTGCTCCGCGTATCAAGAGGCCGATAAACACAAACCGACATGCAGATACGTGTGAGTATTTTTGTCGACAATATGACAAAAATAAATAAAATGGTCCGGGTTTTTATTTCCCCGAACACACATCGATGAAGTCAGTAGATATTGCACGGTTGAGCAAATGTCGCATTTCACTTTCCGTGGACAAATGTGTACTTCAGGGGGTTTAGAAACATGTTACAACGCTAAACTACCAAACGTTATGTACAGTTTTTCAAGAATTTCAAGTAGTCCAAGTGACATGTAAAGGATTTTCCAGCATATCATAGTAGGATAGTTTTCATATACGTACTTGTCGCAATGTTTTCAAGCCCTCTTTTAACGATTTGACTATTTGCCCTTTAAAAGGTTGAGTTTAAAAGAATTGTATAACATGTACATAATATAACTCGTAGCTTAAAATAGAAAATCACATACATTTTTTAGGTTTTTTTGAAGTTTGATGACATTTTATCAGAGTCTATATATAATTCTGTATTTTTGTACTCGAAGATGTTGTTTTAGAATTGTGACTTTTGAATAAATTCAAGCATGCGTTTGCTTTACATTTGCATACATAGTTTTTTATCTCCATATTCATAACATGAATATAAAATAGGGGGATTATTTATATGTTCGACGTTTTGAAATTTTTTTGGTAGAATAATCACTACCAGGTTTTCCAACATTACTCTTTAAAGTGTTCTTTGGGTTGTGGATATTGGAATATTAACTTTGCAATATTCTCTCGAATGCCATCAAATTATAAATTAAAAATATGCAAAGTGGGGCTTCTAGTGGTCGTGGGGGTCATTAAATAGCCATCAGTAAATCGAAGGAGGTGTTTTTTTTATGAATATCACGTTCAACAAAAACACAACTGCCTATTTTGACCTTGTATATAATTTTTTCCATTCTGTGTTATTGTTATTCAATCGTGTCTCCACTCTCCAGGATATTTGTAACATGCTATTTTAGAGGATCTAGTTTAACCTATAATCTGTTTTTCCGGCAGTTATTAAAATAATATTTTAATACGCGTTTACAAATGAAACAATATTTTGAATGCCTGCAGGGAGGTAAAAGTTAATAGAAAATGCAAAGAGATCTCACTACATTTTTAAATTTTCATAATTCTTCATCAGTTCTTGTCGTTTATGTTACCAGTTTACCAACTGGAACTGTGATTTGATTATGTTCTATAATTTAGACTTTACATATTGTACATGTACCATTTCCATATATCCACGAATTGGAACTGATTCCACAATACATTTTAAAAGCAAGTAAACAAGTGTTCATATTATTTTGTCTAACGTACCCCTCTAAATACAAACTTTGATTATACTACATGCATATTGTAACTTTCAAACACACTGTGATACTTAAAACGCATTCCAATGCATATCATACCTGGCCAGTGGCGGACTGAGTCTGAAAATGTTGGCATTTAATTTTTTTAAGAAATAAATTTCATTTAAAAAAAAAAAAAAATGTCAAGAGTGGAAAGTTGTAAATTAACTTTTTTGCGAAATAAATGTATATTAAAAGCTATATCTTCTTAAATATCATTATCACTTGTGTGACAGATTGTGTAATGTTTAAGGGCCAGTAGATTTCAACAACAAATGTCATATAGTCTTTTGGTATGTCGTTATGCTATTTATGTTTACTTTATGTTCAGATTATTTTAAAAATGCAGACTTAATAATGTCGCATTTAAATAATGCAAGTGCATGAATAGCTTTGACAAACAGTGAAACGTGCTAAGTCGTTTTTTTCCTGTGGTCAATGTGTCGTGGGCTAAACAATGACGGAAGACTATGCTAATATTATGTGAAGTACAGATGTTGTTTTTGGTTACTCGCATGTTGATTTCAGTTCCCTTAATCGTCAGTTATCTATCACAGATTTCAAAGTTACATGATTTCATAAGTAACGAGAATTCGCTTTGTTTATAAGGCAGTTGTTTGTCTAAGCATTTTACGTAAGCACACATGCTCATTATATAAAAAAAAACTTCTCATCTAGCATGATAACTGTGGTTTTTATCTCCAATATACATACTAGTTATCCTGTACAAATTTTAGTTGTGTTGTTCTTTGCCTGTGCAATCTTTAAGCATCACATGCCTCCTACTTAAGCATGAACTCGGGCGATGAAGATGCATTTGGGGCCATTATAAATTAAAGCTTAGGTCTCAGATACGATAGAAGTAGTTCAACTACATTTCGCGATAAACAAAGAAGCCATCTTCGAAATTTAATGATGTCACATTGTTTCCAACGTGATCGTATCTGATTGAAATATTTGTTTTCGGTATCGCGTTTAAAAAATGCTTCTCTATTTTTAGACGAAATGGAAGAGGATGAAAAAAAAATGACGTTGAAAGTATATCGAAAATGTATTAGTTTTGCGTTCATTATGTAGTTTTCCACGAGCGCTGTCTTGATCGAAGAACGCCAGTCAGTTGCAAGTTTGATGGCGCGTGGAAACTTCAATTAAACGGACTGTAATCCTGTATTGCCTAAGCGAAATGGGGGAAAAACTGTTTTGCGCAGAAACGCTTCCGCCCACGCTTTTCACACAGGCAGCAATTGAAATTATAATCACTATTCTCCAGGCCTTTGCGTTGAGCACGAGGGATGCTTGATAAATAGGATCGTAGTGCTCCTGGGACTCTCTTATCTGCCATGTGACTCCATAATCTAGATTATTTTTTCCTGTCAATGTTATTTACCATTGAGAAATATTTATTTTTAACTTTTTACTGCCGATCTGTAATCCAAGAATATATATTTTTTTATGATCGCCATAATGTGGTTTTCATATGAGTTCTAAAGAACCTACAGTATACAATAAAAAAAAAATCCGTTATGGTTACGGAAAAGTGCTGGCAGCAAAATTAACTAGATCTTTCCGTGAAATTTTCGGATTTCCGTGAGGTCCGATGCAGGCGACAGGTCTGCGCCCATCAGTTTTTGATCGATGACAACCAAAGTGAAAATTCTCATGTATGGGACCCCATGTAACCAGATTATTGGACCTTTTTATGGGGCCCATATTTCTATGGGTTCTCATAATTCCATGGGTCCCATATTTCATTGGGCCCGTTAACTCTACAAGACATTAATTACATAATTACCATTAATTTTTGCTTATAATCACTTAATGCCGTTAATATGATTTCTAAATTATACCTACAATATCCGGTATAAATAATATAAATAAAAAAACACATGCAGTGCCACTCAGCAGGGAACGAACCTACTACGTACTACGAGTTCCCAGACCAATACCTATACAACTTATCCATCATGATTACTTAAAGAATTTACATTGAAAGAAACATGTGCGTTTGTATGCAACTTTATGGAAATTAGTCTGTGATGATCCCCCTAAGGTATGTCCCACGCATGGTAGAAATGCGGGCGGTATGTGGCCGGTTGGCGGGAAAATGTGACATGTGATTGCGTAAGATGATTAGAAAGTTCGAGAAGGAACTTCATTCCTGCTGCCCAGGTTGCCACCAGGTGGGTGGAATATGATATAAAAGGGAACCTGGGCCAGCAGGAAGGCAGTTCGAGTTTTGGGGCCTGACCAAGCTGGTCAGCCTCGCTTTTTATATGTTATACGATTTTGTTCAGTTCGAAGTCCTGCGAGTTAGCGGCAAAGTGTTTTTTATGCCTTTTATAAGTTTATATATTAAAGAAGTTACAAATTCTTCATCGTGTCACCATCGCTTTCTACGCGGAAACATCGCGAGGTGAGCTACACGCTCTCACAAGTCAATTTTTTGTTAAGTGATTTGTGGCACAATATTATTCTGGTATAGAACAACACAAACAGCCTTAATTGTTCAACATGTTATTATTATAATGAGCTCCAATAACGTTACAATTAAATATAACTATTACGGGACTTATCTCATTGAGTCCCTTACAATGAAACCCCATTAATAATGGGTTCTCATTGAATCGCATGCAATGCCATCCCATTAATAATGGGTTCTCATTATTCTCATTGCT
>JAQGAE010003118.1:0-15637 GCA_034696685.1 Julus scandinavius | reverse complement strand
GACGTTTTTCGTCTAAAATTTAAGCTCCGCCTCGACCGGCGGACGACGTCGGTCGATGCATCGTGAACTAGGCATAAGTCTACAGCCGATTTAAGGTAAACCGATAGCCGGGTAAATTTTGACTTATAAAGGGACCTTTTCTAAATGTTGTGCAATGCTGCTTTTGATTATAAATATACATATAAATTGCAATACTTAACTTAATAAAAAACACGTGTTGAGCTAATCTAATACAGGCGATGTCATGTGGCGTCATTGCATTTGCAGAGCAAGGCGTTTTTTATTTACTCCTGCAGTCTAAAAACAGCACTAAACGCTATCAATTTTAAATTATGCATCTCCGATAAATAATAAAAAAAATAAACGTCCTTCTAAAAATTTTAATGTTAGTGTATGTTTATAAACTATTCAATTTTCGCAGGTAGTCTTCGAGGGGCATTCAGCTCGACAATTTTCTAGCGGGATGTATTTACTGAAAGCACATTTTTACTCCATATAAAACTATCGAAAATAACATATGGCGCATTTGATAAATGACTTTTCCATACAAAGTTCAAGTTATAGTAATTAACGGAGTGGCATAATTGCATTTGAAGGGCGAGACATTTATGGACTAGATAGCTAGACGATTTGAATATTAATGAAAATACCAAAGAATACAGTAAAATATTGCATTTGTAATGATGTGTTGCCCCTAAACACGTGGCCATCACAATCACATGGGAGTATTTATGTTTCTACACAAATGATTATAAAGAGGATGTTTTAAGAAAACTAAGAATTACTTTTATTATAAAAATTTGATCGAGATCTATACTTACATACTCATCCTTTAAATAACGCTCTTGAAACTTTCGATCTGATTTCTATTAGACACATAAGACAAACGAAACTTTGCTGAATGAAAAACTCAAGCTTGGTGAATTATCACTTTTTTTAAAAGTTGTTTCACTTGCTTGACGAAAGTAACGTCCTCTTTCAGAATCTGTATTAAAAAACACGAGTTTGTACATAAAACATAGTGGAAATCGGAAAAACAACGATGTCTTTAAAGCCCTAGCAACATGCAATTTCAACTCTTATATATCCATTTTTTTGTTTTTAATTTTCGAAATGGAGTCTTTGATTTTAATTATGGAAAACATGTTAAGATTAACAGAAGAGTTGGTTGACTCGCCTGAAATTTGATAACATTGCTAGTTTCAAGATTCTTGTACGTGGTGGATTTCTTTGAAGTAAAGCAAGTCGTTTTTGCAGATTGTTTTAGTATGGACTAATAACACATTATGAGATGTGAGGCGGATATCTTTCTAAAACACCAAAAAGGTTGAAAATCAAGCCATTATTAGTCGAGAAACAGCACTTTGAATTTTGGGGGTGTGGTAAACATCTTTAATAACATTAATTCGTTATATATCTCAAATCCAACACGGCCAAACTGCTGCAAAATCATAACATACAATAAATATAAAAAACGTTTACACAAAAGATGCAAAATTGAAGACTCCTGGAGGTTTTTTTTCAGCTTTATTTCATGGGATCATCACAGCCAGTTCTGCAAAACTGTAATTAAATTAAACAAAGTTATATTAGTTTAAAATTCAGGAACGAGCTAATAAACGTTATAATATCAATTCGGCTCCTATATAAAAATCACAATTTTGAACAATTTTGACACACGAAAAATGTTGGCAATCTGGCATTGCTCAGATGATATACATGGTTGCCTACTTATCAACAACAGGAGTTGGCCAACGTAGGTTTTGTCTTTTTTACTGATACTTATGTGCACCCACTTCCGGTTTGTTTTGTGTATTATTATCTCTTCTACTTCCGGTTTCTTGAATAAATTATTAAAACAACTCCAACTCGGCCTCTGGCCCGAAAAATGCTTGGTTCCAACTACTTAATTTGTTCCAACTTCGTGATCTTCAACATCAAACAACTGTTTATAATTGTTTGTATACAACATTTAAAAATAATTGTAAAATATTTTAATACTTGTAAATGTTACTACCATTATCTTGTTATGGAGGTTGATGGGATTTTTGATCATCCTGTACTTGGAACTTCATAAATGAGACACATTTAGGGTAAACTCTATTTATATCCGCAATTAATCGCCACATGGTAATAATTTAGCAATCTCTTTTAGAACTTCAAATGGTATGAAATAGTGACCATTGAAATGACAGGATGTCTCAATTAACACTGCCTACTCGTAAATTTGAAAAAAAAACTCATATAGGATACTGTATACGTTTTCAAAATGTGATCTGCACAATAACAAGGTCAAATTCGAGTAAATAACTTATGGAGTTGAAATTTAATACCATGAGCAGAGCATAAAATTTGGAAGACTGCATTTTATCTAAACAAGCAACTGTCCTGTTAGTGCTTCAGCAGTTAGTTCTTCACTAGAAGACCAAAATGGCGAAAGCTTCTTTCTGTTTTCTATTACTTCTTGGGTATATTTGGCTTTCGGAGTTTTTGGCAAGTTCACAGGGTAAATATGCTTCTTTATTTACTTACATGTTATGAATATTCTTAGAAACCTAGAACAACATTCTGTTTAAGATAGAATTTGATTTGCCTCCTCAAGAAACATAATCCAATTATTCAAAAACCAACAAAAAATAAAAAAATAAAAAAACGTAATTTCTTGAATTGGATTGTGTGTTAAATATTTCACATGGGTTATTTTAAATGTATGTAAAATCAAAATTTCATTTCATTTTAAAGCTGTTCCTGGAAAAGATATTCATGATGCTGAAGTCAGATTGAAGAGTGATTTAATGAAAAACTACCAGTTAGATGTGCTGCCAATACACACTTCCTCGTCACCAGTTGTTGTTAAATTTGCGATTCAGATAATTTTAATAAAAGACTTGGTGGGTAAAATCTTCAAACAATCAAACACACAAAAGGTCAAGAATAAGTTCAAATTGCTTTGTTTGATTTCAGGATGCCAAATCTCAAACACTGACAACGGAATCTTGGCTTAAAATGGTAAATATTACAATTGCAATCTCAGATTTTTATAATTTTTGATTTGCCAGCATTCAATTTTTTTTAAATTTACCAGACCTGGGATGATTCCAGACTGGTATGGGATCCCGCAGACTACGCTGGACTATCTGTGATTCGCTTTGTTCCACACAAGGTCTGGCAACCAGATATAAAACTGTACAACAGGTAACTTATCACATAAATGTGGATTATCATAGTATAAAATATGCATTGAAATTCCATACGGGGTCATTGTTTTATGATATGTCCATTTTATTTTTATAGTGCAAAAATGAGTGAAATGGAAGTGAAAACTGATGTTTTGATGTTGGTGTATCCCAATGGACAAGTGATATGGATTCCCCCAGTTTCACTTGCCACACTTTGTGAGGTTGACCTCAAATATTACCCATATGACAGACATACTTGCATCTACAAATTTGGGTCCTGGACCCATGGAGGTGACCACGTGCAAATGGAAGTGTATGGCGATGGCAAGATGGTAAGTCTGACATGTTATCTGTATTCTGATAAAACAGAACTTAAAATTAAGTCATTTAAGCAACAAAGCACAAGGAAAAGAACTTCAGAATACATAAAACCAAATATTACGAAAACTTCATAAATGCTCTAAAAAACTAATTTTCTTGATAAAATATGCGTGCTAATTGTCACTACTATAAACTGGCAACATACATGTCTCTGATATCATGTTCCAGGATTCCATGGATTTGACACATACCTGGAAGCAAGGCGGTGAATGGGAAATTGTGGACACTTCCGTTACAAACAATTCGGTAGCTTATGCTTGCTGCGAGGATGCCTACTTTGACGTCACGCATACAGTCACGCTACAACGCCGTTCTCCATTTTACAAAGTGTCAATCTTGTGTCCACTGATTGCAGCTACCATACTGACCCTAGCATCGTTCTGGGTCACAGCAACTTCATATCACCGCATATCTCTCAACGTCATCTCCTTTTTCACCATGATTGCCATTCTTATGCATCTGTCCATCAAACTGCCAGCAGTAGGGAACAACTGTCCACTCATCAGTAAGTGTACTAGTATACGAACTCATTTTCTGACAATTGAAATATTTATGTTACTTGGTATTCTGCAAGATTCTTTGCAACCATCCCTGACAACTTTGCCAAAAACCAGCTCTCTTGAAAGTTCACAATATCATTGTCTTGGAAACCATTACTGTAGCATTTTCGTTTTGTTTTAATTGATTACAGTGATATTCTGCGGGATACTGCTTCTCATATCTGCTTTTGCAACACTTATAAGTATTGTTTTCGTGCTGATTATTCGTTCTAAGTACTCGGAGCAAACTCCAGAGTGGGTAAGGCAGATTGCACAAAGCAGCATTATGAAAATATGCTGCATTTCAACAACAACAACTCAAAATGTAAGTATTGTGTTATCACATTAGTGACATTAAATAAGGAACTTTAAGATAAATTTAGAGATATCTTACCATATTTTAAGCCTTGCTTCTGGCCTTTTCCAAGCATTCTGATAATATGGATACAATTTCAATAATCATAGCCTGAAAGAATAAATCAATTACAATTGAAATATTTTCTGATGGTTTTAGATTCTAACTAGTAAATCTAAAGATTTTATGATATGTGTTAATTATTAGCATTCTGTTCACAAAATTGGCTATTTTCAACATATACAAAGATATCAAATACTTCTGAAATGACAGTTTATTAAATGTATTTGTAGTGATATCACTACTTGTATGAAAAGTAATATTACTCAGATCTAATGAAATTACCAATGTATAACAGAGTATTCAAGCAAACGAAATGGATTATTCAGCGAACCTAGTTTCAGAAGAAAACATGAAGACTCCAAGAAGCCAAGCAACATCAAAACCAAATAGTTGGATTATGTTCTTCCAACTAGTTGATCGATTACTGTTTATTTTTTGTTTAATAGTCATTTTTGCTGTTATGATCGCAACTTCTGCCTGAGTTTATGATTTTTTTTAGTTAGCTAGCTTTCAAATTTCTATTACCAAACAACAATTATTGTGAATGGTGCTCGTGTCTTAAATATGTAGTTTTATAATCATATGCCAACTTGTGTAATAAAAATTAATCTTTTAAAAGCTGTTGTTGTAAATACTTCATTATGTTGACAACGCATAGACATTACATAGACATTGTAGGCAATCTATAAAACCGATGTAATTCCAGTGACATGTATAGATTTTATTCACGAGACAAAAAACACAAGTTAGATTCCTAATTAAACTTGCAATTAACATCTAATTTAGGACAAACTTGATCGAGTACGTTGTAAGCGTGGCTGAATGTTTGATCACGGACCAAATTGATCATGCTTTTTCGCAGGGTAATAGTCTTCAATTGGTTCGGGAACCTAATGGCCAATAAATGGAGGAGGCCGTTGGTGACATAGCTATAATTTATCTCCAGATGCTGCAGGTTGACAAAGCTGGTCACCAGGCTTTCGAAGTCCATGGAAAAACTAACTCTGTAGCTATCGAAGAAGTCTACCAGTCTCAAAGTAGTAATGCTGGAGCCACAACCGTCCAGTATGGCCCTCAGAATGGCACAACCTTGATCATGGTTCACAAGCAACATGGTAATGTTAACCTCAAAAGTGGAAAACAGAAAAAAAAAAGCTTGGAAAATGGTTTATAAAAACTCAATCAACGTTTCCTATTTTTCGTAGCCATGCTCCGAAGATGTGCACACTCTCAACTAACCTCTGTTAATTGAGATTGGTGGGAGAATATTGGAGAAAAATTCAGAACAAAATTCTGTTTGCTAGTTTCATTTTGCCATCTCTTTTTAAAAGTAACAGTAAGGCGTTCCAGTTTCCATATTTCTTTAAATTCGGTGCAAAGTTGAGTGGATAGTTTCTTGAACCGGTCAGAGGCTCTTTTGGTCAAGCCGCCAAATTTCAGATCTAGATGTTTCCAGTGGCTCTGAAAGCTGCATGCATATTGAAATTCACTTCTGCGTCGCCGAGTAAACAGATCATCCTCAAAATCAAACTCTTGGTGTTGCCATAATCGTGGAATTTCCAAAATGTCTGCAAAACGGGTGCAAACCTTAGCCACTGGCTGACGTTCATTTCCAGGAACATACTCCATAATTGTGCACAACATTTCCTTGGGAAGTTCCTGTATTGTTGTCATCTTCAATTTGTTAGAAATATTTCCAAAACCATGAAATAACCAGGATTTTCAAAACTTTTCCAGACTCAATTTCCACTGCTTATTCAAAATGAGAAACACCATATCGTGCGTTCATTCCATTACTTTTAAACATTAAAACTCCACGAGAGCTCTTGCAACTGACGTCACTACACGTGCAGGTTTATAGATGGTGGCCATTGGGAAATTATACGAACAATAGATTTCTAATTAATCAAATGTCACTACCTCGTCAAGGTATTTTTCGCTCAATGGAGATCCAAGCTCACTGCTAAAGTAGAATTAATCAAATAACCTCTTCATTAAGGAATTTAATCTTTAGCCTCTAAGCATATAATTTGTGACTTTTACATTACTTGTCAAAGTCTTTTTGGAAATAAGACAATATATTTGAAGCCAGTTCGGACAGATAAAACTGGTATAAAATATTCATTCTTCACTTATCAGACCTTGTTCTAGAATTGCATCTTCATAGATTAATCAAGTCTATGATGCTCAAAATTAAATTAGATCAAGTCAGACCATCCCCATTCATTACAAGCAATAGTGTAATAAAGCTTTATTTAATCTGTTCAATGAGTACCAGGATGTACATAACAACAATTTGTCAAGATTATACGATAGACATACACGTGACTGTTAAAAATATCTATGATATAGGTTTATAAAGATAGAGGCTAATAATATCTTTTAAAAGTTTTCAGCACTCTATCAACTCGAATATAAAACAGATGCTAAACATAGACTAGCACAAAACTTCTGTTAGTTCAAACCGGCAAAAATAATGAAAGTAATATACAGTATTGGATGTATTTTTCTGTTGGTGCATTTTGTTTTAACACAAGGTAAGCGATGTTTCTATACTCCTTTTTAGTCCAAAAATTTGTTATCGAATATTCCAGTAATGTATCAGATAATTTCTAGAATTCTACTGGAATACTCATCAAGATTTACACAATTTTATAATCCTATCAATCTATAAAAAGCAGTAAACTAAACATTTGAGATCACAGAAGGAAAGGTTTTTTTAAAGTTTATAAGACTTTACACAAGATGTTTCCTAATTCTAGTCTATTCTGTTTCTAAGACGACAACCATTGTTACTTTTACAACAGAATGTATACACTTTTCAGTGCAATATAATATTTTTGATATGGTCCCAAAGTCGGTACTTATCGTTCTATCTTCTGTTTGTAGCACCAACTTCTAAAGAACTCCACGATACCGAAATTAAACTACGAGAAAACTTGCTACACAGACACGAAATCGATGTGACTCCTGTTAGAAATCTATCTCCTGTTGTTGTTGGTATAGACCTAAGTCTTGTGCTTATAAAAGATTTTGTAAGTAAACATAGGTAATGATTCAAAATGGGTGCAACTACAAAATATGTTATGGCTTATTATCACATTTGTAAAAATAGGATCCGAAAACTCAAACACTGTCTTCAGAAGGCATACTTAATTTGGTGGGTGAAAGTTCTGTAGCAAGAATTTTATGATAAATCACTGACTTCAGACATGTTTAACAAGCATTCTTATTTGTAGCGGTGGAACGATTACAGACTAGCCTGGAATACCACAAAATACCCAGGAATTAATGTTATTCGGTTAGATCCGCATAAAGTCTGGAAACCGGATATGGCATTATATAACAGGTAGGATGAGCTAAAATGTATTCATTTTTGAATTTTACAATTCAAATAACATTGCTTGAATCCAACCTAGCAAAATAAAATGTGCCCGACTTTGCATAAATTTGTAATAACTGGTAAAAATTGTATAAAAAACTTGTTCTTTTTTTTAAGTGCACGACATGGTGAACCGATGACAAAGTCAGAGGTATTCGTACTTCTGTACCCTGATGGCAAAGTGGTATGGGAACCGCCAGTTACCTTGCACTCCATTTGCACGATTGATCTGGCATTTTACCCATATGATAAGCACACTTGCAAATTCAAATTCGGATCCTGGACTTTCGATGGATTTTCGTTAGATTTCGAAACCTTCGACAAAAAAGTACGTGTATTTTGCAAGAATTTTTTTTTTATAACAAAGTTTCATATGAAGACTGGATGTCTTCAATTACAAATAATAATGAATAAGGGAAAACGTGTATTCTCGTTAATTTCTAATTATATACTGAAAATATTTTTTAAAAAAACGAATGAAAGGTCCAATACGAGTGGCGGTCAAAAAACTTGCATATTCGTTTATTATTCGAAAACCAGATGTCGTACAACAAAACTGAAATAGCCATTTTAAAGAGCAGGACATTTGTTTTTAGGTCACTGCATGGTGTTACAATTCATGCAGAATTTCGAAAAAAACTATCAAAAACAAAATGACACCTCACTTGAAAGCGTTCAGGCGAGAGGAACAACGAAGTGTTATTCGTTTTTCAGTGTTGAAAGTCAGGAAACCGAGTGAAATTTATAGTGAAATGTTAGGAGTGTATGGTGACAAATGTGTTTCACAAAGTACGTACAGAGGTGGTGTTTAAACTCAATTACAAATAATAATGAATAAGGGAAAACCTGTATTCTCGTTAATTTCTAATTCTTTATACTGAAAATATATATATATTTTTTTAAAAAAAACGAATGAAAGGTCCAATACGAGTGGCGGTCAAAAAGTCTTGCATATTCGTTTATTATTCGAAAACCAGATGTCGTACAACAAAACTGAAATAGCCATTTTAAAGATCAGGACATTCGAAAAAAACTATCAAAAACAAAATGACACCTCACTTGAAAGCGTTCAGGCGAGAGGAACAACGAAGTGTTATTCGTTTTTCAGTGTTGAAAGTCAGGAAACCGAGTGAAATTTATAGTGAAATGTTAGGAGTGTATGGTGACAAATGTGTTTCACAAAGTACGTACAGAGGTGGTGTTCAAACTTTAAGAAATGACGCGAAACTGTAATTGACAAAATGAGAAATGCTCGTCCCCATTCTGCCCATCTTTTTGGTCTACTAAAAGAACACTTGAGTGGTCAAAAATTCCAAACAGACGATGATGTGAAACTTGCGGTTCGGCAATATCAGCATAGCCAACATAACGAATTTTACGAGAGGGGTATAAACAATCTCATCAAACGTTGGGATAAATGTGTCAACAAACTAAGGCCCTACATTGAAAAATAGCAAATTTCCTTCTCATTAAAATGGCTATCTCAATTTTTTTGTATGATACTTGGTTTTCGAATAATAAACGAATATGCAACACATTTTGACCACCCCTCGTACAATTTCAGTTTAATCTAATTAAGGACATGAAAATGGTTATGAGTGACAGGAACAATATTTTACAATGCAATGTCTCATTTGTTATTATTTATAAATTCCTAGGAGATCATGGATTTTCCTGACCTTTGGAATAAGGCTAGTGAATGGGAAATCATCAGTGGTACAGTAGAAAAAACCACTATAAAATATGCATGCTGTAAAGAGCCTTATCCAGATGTAACATTCAAAGTCACGTTACAGCGTCGTTCACCATCTTATAAAGCTACCATCGTGTGCCCAGTAGTCGTCGCTGTCATGTTTATGTTAATTTCTTTATGGATGACCCCCGTATCAAACTCTCGAATAACTTTGAATATTATTTCATTTGTGATTTTGATTTGCCTGCTGATGCACCTCTCAAAAAAGTTGCAAGCAAGTGGAAACCATTGTCCACTAATCAGTAAGCAAAGTTCCAATGTGACAAGTGTCACTGGCAATGGACACGTTTGATTCAATTCTTTATAAATTCTATTTGATATGAAAAATGATCATAACTGTCTTGCTTTATTTATTTTCAGTGACATTCTGCACAGCTCTGCTTCACATAGCCGCACTAATAATTGCACTAACTACTTCGTTTGCAGCAACTGCCTTCTCGAAAAAAGATGAAACTATTCCAGAATGGATAAACAAAATTTTGCAAAGCCCATACATGAAGTTATTTTGCATTGATACTGCTGTTAAAGACGTAAGTATATCTCAAATTAAGATCACAATACAATTGTAGACTTTTGTGCCTATACTCAAAGATTTTTGGGATATCTTAACTACAATTCTCATTTTGGTTTCCAGGCAAATTCTGGAAATGAAGAGGACTACACCACAAACCTTGTTTTGGATGCTGATACCAAAAACTCAAACTGCAACGCAACATTGCAACAAAATCCATGGGTTATGTTTCTCCAAATAATTGACCGAATACTCTTTGTAATATTTATAATCATTATCATATCTTTCGCAATTGCATTTTGAAATATTGTTAAATCAATAGTAATGGTATTACTTGGGGATTACGTTATCTTGTGGAGAACATAAAATAGGATCATAGAATGATCTATAACCTTTATAAACTAACTTAGAATTATGCTACTAAAATGGAACTGTGTTTGAACTGTATTCTACACTGGTCAGCCAATTGTTCACCGACCTTGTTCTAGAATTGTTCCTTCATAAATTAATGTTCGTGATTAAAATACATGTATGACAGATCACCCCTTTCAGCTCAAGCAATACAGTAATAAAGTGTGAGATAAAATATAATCTGTTCAATGAGTAATGAAATAACAGGAATTAGTGTCTCATACTGCATACATGTGATAAAGTACATATATTTGTAAAAAGGCTGTTTTCCCCATTTTTAAATTGTTTTATAAATCCCCGAAATCCGAGAAATTTTACAAATTTCAACCCGAATCCGCCAATTATCCACGATTTTTCTAAGGTAAAACGGAATTTTTCTTTGGTAAAAACGCAATTCTGCTATGGTAAAAACGGGGACTATATAGTTGACCATATCCACCCCCGAAATGTGATCACATATATGTACGACCTTGATTCAACGTATGTGGCAAGTATGATGATTATTCCCTCCGAGTATATACTGTTGTATTATTCCACTATCAATAGAACATCACAATAGTTCACTAATTGAATTGCTTGGCAATTTATTTGATGCCAAAATACTAACAATTAAAACAAAAACCATTTAGAGGGCATGAACTTTCACAATTATTAGCAAAAGCAAAACTTATAAGAAGGGGGTTGACCCAGCTTGTAAACACAACTTAACTTTGAATCGTCGTTAACTTACAAACATGAGGCTGCAGTCCCAAATTTTACTTTCCTTATTCAATTTTTTTCAATCGTATTCATGTTTACCTGAAAATAGGGCCAACATTCCTGATGATTTTATTTTAACTCCGCTGATTTGAAGTGGGGATTTCGCAAAAGCAAAAGCTTTCCAGGATACAATTTCACCAATTGTTGACATTGCTAAAAATGCAAAAAAACAAATTCATGCAGGTGGTATATCGCGAATTCAAGAGGGTTCATATGTTCCAGTAAGAAATCAATTTGAAGGTAACTTTTTAAGGCTCTTACACCGCCCCCCCCTCCCCCCCAATGTATTTCAATGGGTCAAATTTGCAACGCACCCAATTTTCAAGCAAAAAAAGTTTAAATAAAACTAAAAAGGTATATAAATTCTTTAAGACAGTTGTTCATAAAAATTACAAAGTTTTAATTATGACCGGCCAGTTGGACGCATATGTTCCTCAATTATATCAACGCAGATTTATTTCCAACTTAAACTGGAATGGGAAAGAGGAATACAATACAACTGAGAGAATAAAATGGAGGGTAGATCCTAAGGATAAAGAGATTGCCGGCTATGTCACAACGGCTAGAAATTTAGTTGAAATTATGGTAAGAAATGCTGGACATATGACACCATATGACAATCCAAGAGCTGCATGGGATGCCTTAAAAAGATTTATTTATAATAAAACTTTTGGCTAAAAAGATACTAAGGAAGAAATTTATGGATAAACAGCCCTCAAATCCTTACTATTAAAACAAATATTAAAATACATGTAATCATTATAATGTTGGCTAATATTGGTATAATATTGAACGTTGGGTAAAACTTGTCAGTGTAA
The DNA here is from genome assembly GCA_034696685.1 of Julus scandinavius. NCBI lineage: Eukaryota > Metazoa > Arthropoda > Diplopoda > Julida > Julidae > Julus > Julus scandinavius. The sequence continues at coordinate 3,486 of JAQGAE010003118.1, read as the reverse complement.
TTAACACGATTGTCATTTTATCTGTATTTTATCGTGTGTATCTTTTCCAAACATAATTATTTAATGGTTGTTGATTTGTCCAGGACAATAACGTATGACCCATAAAATCCCATTTATCTCCAAAGTAATAAAGCTCTTTCAACTGCTCACATTGTCCTCCAACAGTGTAGGGCAGTAATTTAATACATTGATGTATTTGAGTAACGAGTAAAATATATTACTGAGTACAAAGAGTAATTTGAATACAAAATGCACAAAAGTAATTGAATACAAATGTATTCACAACGTATCGAGTGCATTGTACTCATACGTATGAGTACAATGCACTCGATTACAAAAATGTACTCACAATGGGTGATTATAAATATCCTGGAGTATTCACGTAATCTAAAACTATGAGTATTAACGTAATCTGAAACTGATAACAACGGATACATCTTAAGTAAGTAATTGAGTAATTTGAGTAACGAAAATGAATATTTAAAATGAGGGTCATCCTAAAAGCTAATATATGAATGTGTGACCTTCGACATTCCTAACCAATTGGTATCCTAATTTTTACATTTCTACAAGATCCTTTTGTTATTTAATGTTCTGTTCTTTTTTCCCTTAAATTATTAAGATTTTCCTTTGTTTTGTGTTCTCATATTCATTTCGAATTTTTAAATTGTAATTATATTTCTGCTTGTAATAAAACCTACTGTGTTTAAAATAAATTGAGTTCCCTAAACAATACTTTTGCAATACGCCTTACTCGTAATCAGTAATCGGTACTCATCGTCAGGAGTACTGATTACAATACTATTCATACTATGGAGTACAATTTCACAGTTACTCGTAATTAGTACTTCTACACACGAGTATATATATATTTGCCCAAGGAATTGATTACTCATTTCATATGACTGCTGACTACATGTACTCTACTTAACTATAGAGTATGATTCCACTGTAATGGTAATCAGTACTCGTACTCATGAGTACAATTTGCCTGTCACTGTCCTCCAATATACTGCCAATTGAAATTGCAGGGCGAAACAATTAGTTCTGCACCCACTGAGAAATGACAGGGATTTAAAGAGCAAATGGAAGTATTTAAAAAAGCACTATCATGACAAGGTCACGCCGTAGATATGTATTTCAGCTTTGACGATGAAATCTGATGCATTGCCAGCATTGGCATCGAAAATAACACAGACAATTGTATAAACATTATTTATAATCAAAGCATTGGCTACTCCAATACAAGGCACACAATGCGTTGAAAGAGGATTGAAGTCAAAATGATTAAAGCAGTCTCCAGTTTTCTGTTAACTGTTTTTTACATATGGCTTTTCGAGAATTTCGTCCACTTCCCAGGTAAGCATTTTCTGTTAATTCATACGTTCGGGATGTGATCCAAATTTGTTGTCGAAGTGGGAGGATCCAGCAACAAGTGGAGTCTCATCCAATGTTCATGCATCTTACTTTTATGTGAATATTATTACTAAATGCGATGTGGATAAAGCGTTTTAGAAGCTAGGCTTCCTAGGTTATTTTTGAAAGAATTTTGTCTAAATGATAAAGCATTACATTTTCTGAACTTGTTTTGAAATTATAAATGAATGTGCAGAGATGTCTTAGGCTACTCGTTTTGAAAACCTATGCCAATAATGAAATAATTGTAAATAATCATGTTTTCGTGAAAGTATGCCTATTTTATGAATAAATAGTGATCCGATTCCAATAAACCCACCCCTCTTTTTTCCCTTCCGATAACTCTTGAAAATATTTTGTGCAAAAAGTTGTTAAATTCACAGTTTTTAGTTTTAACATAAAATAATTTCTGAAAAACAGTGTCTAGATTGTCATATCTTCAAGTTTAATAAGATAGAGAACTTAGAGAAGATAGATAGTTAACTTTAAAATGTGGACGGACATTTTGAATAACTTCAAAATTTTACGTTTTACATTTTTAACATCTTGAATCGTAATATTTATTTATGAAAACAAATTTACTCGTTCTTGGTTTTCAACAATTTAATACACAATCATGTTTTTTCTTACCTATCAAAATGCATTTGTAAGTTTATGCTATTTTTATACATTGATTTTGACACAAGTCATTATAGTGTTCCAGATACAAATTCTTGATCACATGATAATAACATTTGCAGTGATTAATGCGAATGAAGCCCATGATGCTGAAGTAAAACTAAAGAACGATCTGATGACGAACTACACCGTGGATGTCTTACCACCACACGTCTACTCCTCACCAGTTGTAGTGCGAATGGATATGTCGATCATAGCTCTTAAGGACCTGGTAAGTAGACATGATAAGCAAGTCCAATTTAGTCACAAGCCCTCGCAGCTGTGACCCTGGACTCACTGTCGAATGTTTTGTTTCAGGATGCCAAAACTCGGACTTTGACAACAGAGGCATGGCTCACGATGGTAAGCATGCAACATGTTATCATTTTCAACCATTATCTACCACTATCAAATATATGTAAGAGGCTACACGTTGTCATTTTCTAGAATTGGAACGACTCCAGGTTGACATGGAATCCCAATGACTACTCCGGGGTCAAAGAGGTTCGATTCTTACCTCATAAGATCTGGCAGCCTGATATTCAGCTGTACAACAGGTAGACAACCAACATGAATCATTGGCTTGGAATTTACAATTAAAATTTAACAAAATATTATGTTTGGAAGAATAATTTCAGTCAAAATCGACTCTTGGAATTTTGGATTTTTTTTATTATTCAGGGCCTTGTTGAGTAATGTAATGATAAATGGTTAATTATTTTTAATCAGAAAAAATAACATTTAACTCGCATGCTGGTTTAACTTAACTACATGTTATGTGACATGCCCTAATAGCATGGTCAATTGAATCCTTTATTTAGTGCAAAAATTAGTGAAATGGGTGTTAAGACTGAGATATTTACAATGGTGATGTCAACTGGTGAAGTATTCTGGATACCTCCAGTAACCTTGCAATCTCTTTGTGAGGTGGACAACAAATATTACCCATACGACACACATTCCTGCAAATATGTGTTCGGCTCATGGACTCACTCTGGAGATCACATCGATTTAGAGCTATATGACAATACGACTACAGTGAGCAATTAATGTTTTGAAATCCATATTTTGCGAATTGAGAGATAAATTGTTTCCAGGTTTAAATTTTCAGAGTATTTGCCAGTCAATGGTAAAATGATAGCAAAATTAGCTACACAGTAGCACATGGTATTGACAAGTCCTTAAAGGTGAATCACAACCCTATCACCTTCAATGGGTGAAATTTTAATACACAATATTTCAGCCAAACCAAAAGAGATTAAATAAAAATAAAAATTGTTTAAAATAGCTTGATTAATCAGCAATGGTATCACTTTTTCGTTTTTCACTTTGAGCGGGTAATTTTTTTTAAATTAATAAACAAGTTTGAAAAATGTCCGTTAATTTGAATTCTCGTGCTGCCACCTGCTGGCA